>SNVD02005227.1:0-215487 GCA_013180625.2 Boswellia sacra
ACTGAATCGGAATAAAATTAATGACAGTAATGTGAATTTTTAGTTTTGTCAAAATATTATTGTTCATGTTATTAACTATATATTTATTTATTTCTTCATTATTTGTGTTTATGTTAGTAAACATGCATATGTTGTGTTTTGTAAATGGCTCCAGGTGGACGGAAGAGAACAAAAAATGTTAACAGTGCAAAGAGTAGCATTCCAGAATGTAACAATGCAAGGAGTAGTATTCCACAAAGCAACAATGCAAGAAGTAGAATTCTAGAGAGTAGCAATTCAAGGAGTGACATTCCAGAGATTAACATTGCTAACACAGAGGAGAATAGTGAAAGGCCAAGACAAGTCCACAGTGAAATAGGTAAAATGGTTTCTTAATTAACATATCATGTATAAATTTTTTTTTTCATGTTGAAAAATGTTAGTTCTTTGATCTAGCTGACGATTTTCTATTTTATAGATGACTCACAACCTTCACAACGAAAGGTTCGTGGACCTACTCGAGGCCTACGTTTTGATTACATTGTGAGCTCGCAGGGTAAGATAGTGTTGGCCATTTCTGCAGAAACTGGTAAAGCGATAGGAGATTATGCAGAAAGTCTTTCGAGTGAATGTGGGGTTATTGTTCGAAACCATGCTTCACAAGAGCATGAGTCATGGAGTAAGATGCCTTGGAAACCTGATAGAGGGAATTTATTCAATATGCTTTTGGTATGTTTAGTATATAAAGTTTTAAACATTTAGCTTATTTATGATTGTTGAATTATAAATTTTTGGCTGACATATATTATGTTTTACTGTAAAATATAGAAAAAGTTTGATTTGGATTTTAGCCAAGATCATGTTGTTCGTTGCATCAATGACATTATGGGTGGGCGATATAGAGATTTTCGTTATCATTTGAAGAAAGAATATGAGAAACTTGGGGCAAATGATGCAGCTCGTCAATATCCTCCACCTAATATTAAGCAACGGGAGTGGGATTATTTATATACTTTATGGTCTCAAGAGAAATACCAGGTATTCAGTTAAACTGTTTATATATTTTTATTATATTTTTGTTTTATTAATTGTTATCAATCATAGGACTTTCTAACTAGTAACACATGAAAGTGTAGCATCTATGAAATATAAGCTGTGTTATTGTTATTATTATTAGAAGTTTTTATTTTTGAAAAATTTATGTCATATGAGTCTTTAGATATTCTTTGATGTTTAAAAAGAATTACTTCTTAGCTTTTTTTTCAAGGTCCAGGAGTATCGAATAAAAGCTAAGTTGCTAGAAACTACCACATTTAGATAGTTTGCACCATTCTCATCTTGAAGATAAAAATAACAAAAAAAAAACCCTAGCTACAGTATCTATAATATATATATATATATATTCCTTAAACTGTTTCTATATTTTTCTTATATTTTTGCCTTTCTTAATTGTTATCAATCATAGGAATCTAATTAGCAACACATGAAAGTGCAGCATCTGTGAAACTGAAGTTGTGTTATTGTTATTGTTATTATATTTTTTATTTCCTATAAATTTACTTCATCTCAATCTTTAGGTATTCTTTGATAGTGAAAAAGAATATACTTAAGATGTGCTAATCTGCTTTATTCACTTGTTGAAATATGCTAGTTAAATATATTTTGATAGTAAAATATGCTAATCTGGTTTCGTCCAAAGGTTATTCAAATTCTTTAATTAATTGATGGCTCATATTTGATGTGCTTTTACAAATTAGGAGAGATGTCGAAAAAATTCACAAAATAGAAAGAAACTGAAATTTACTCATCGTGGAGGGACAAAATCTTTTGTGGCTCATCGTTTAGAGAGCTCTAAGGTGAAGGTTTTCAGAGTTTTCTCTTTTTCTACTTAATGTAATTTAATAAAAAATTCATAGAAATAATTTGATTAATTATGGAGTGATTGTTTTGGACAGCAAGGAGGTGAGACACAAAGTTTCTCCGCTTCCTTCCAAGCCACTCATTACAGCACTAAAAAGGGATGGGTTAACTCTACAGCACAAGAGAAGCATGTAAGTTTTTATTTTTATGTACTAAGTTACTGTTTTTGCTTTTCTTAATCATCAAAACTTTTAAGTTATGATGCCTTAATTGCTTGCTATGGCTTAGAAAAGCACCTTCAATGATTTGGATGTTGTATCACGAAAAATGCGACTCTAGCTTATGATGCAAAAATAAGAAAAGGAGAATTAAGTTATATTTTATTCAGATTGATGGTGAATATTTAAGGCATGGTTAGAATGAAGGGAAAAAATTCAGTATCACTGCAGTTTACATCATTTGCATATTGACATGCTTTTTATGTATGTAGTTGCTAGATGTCTCTTTCTTTCTAAGCTTTATAGCTTGACTTTCCAATTTAAGAGGGCCTAGCCTAAAATTATAATTTAAAATTTTAGCTATTGATTTAGCTTCATCAATTAGTGTAAGTTAACATTCTTAGGATATAGATCATATGGAAAAACAAAATTATCAACGAACTTAAAGATGTGAATTTAGGAGATGTTTAATTTATAAGCCAAAAACATTTAGTTAATGTTGTACTAACAATATACTTGTGTTGGTCCAGTCTATTTAAGAAAACAACTTCAAAAGATGTTTTTTGTTTCATAGTTCTTGGTAGTATTATAAGAATGATATCAACAAAATATATATAATTTATGGAGTTGGTATTTAAATTTCTTTACTATGATTTAGTTAACAATTAGATGAATATTATAATCATGAATAAGGAATGAGTATCGAATGAAAATGAAGTTTATTGAAAGCATCAAATGCTATCTTCAATTCCTCTTTTAAGCGGGATGCTGTTGCTTCAATATGAACTGAATTTTTCAATTGTTCCTCTTCCTCTCCATAGTCTTTAGGATCAAAATCAGGTGCTAAGCCTCCTTGAAATTTCAGGTCTGTTACCTATTCTGTTGTCTTTTGATTATACTTAGAGAAGTCTGTACATGAGCTTTCCATATTGCTTTCTGAAGTAACACTTTCAGTTGAATAATCTTAATCTAATGTAGAACAGTCAGCACTCCATCCATACACTTGGACCAAATCTTCATCCTTGGTAGGGCAGACAGAATTTGAATCTTTATTAATGCAATCTTCAATGATACTCAGTCTATAATCTATTTTAGCAAGTTCATATTTTATCTGCTGCAGAATTGGAGTTTTATTTTTTAACTTCAGAAACTCGTGCTCTTTGAATGGTTGCAGTTCACTCGTACAAAACAGAAAACTTTGCTTTTTTCTTTTAAGTAATCTACTCCTTATCTCATGAATTTCTTTTACCAAATCCTGAACCATCTTTCTATATGATGCCAAAGCTTCAAAAATATCACTTTGGAGAGCTGCTTTATGAATCTCTGCATCACCATAACATGCATTAATAGGATTTTCAGACTCCAACACTGCTAACCTTGCCAACTCAACTTGACCCTGAACACCTTCAGCTGCTGGAGCATTTGCATTATCCTCCATCTCAAAAATCTTATAATTTTGATTTGGGTGGCCAGATTTGATATTGGATTTGGAACATCTGTATTAGAGAGCCATTTTGCAACCACAAAAGTAGTTTCAACACGTTTATCTGTTTCAATGATCTGAACCTTAGATTCGAGATTACTCTCCAGCACCTTTACCTTATTGATTTTTTCATTCAGCAACATGCTTAACTGAGTTGCCTCCTCTTTTCTTATTTCATTATTTTGTGGTTGACAATCATTTAAAGCAATTGTCGCTCCCTTCAAAGAGGTTAACTTCTCCTCTATTTCCATTACCATCTTCTGCGCATCTTAAAAATTATCTGCGCATCTCGTTCAAAAGTCAAAAGGTTTCTATCACAAGGCCTTTAAAAATTATTATGTAACTTTCGTAACACGTAGTCGTTAGGCAATCAAGATAGTATTGAAGATTAAGTTTACAGGAACAGCTTAGGTTCTTCAAATAACGAGACTTTAAAAAACTAGAGACATGTTAGCAAGTTGGAAGAATAATATAAAATAAAACCAAAGCGGGATCGAGGCGGAAGCAATTGGAATTTAATAAAGATGACAGAACAATAGGATACATATTTTAATGAAAGTCAAACACAATGAACAAAGCTGTAGAGGAATTGCCCCATTAAGCTACCTGTAGAAGTCACAATAAAATTAAATTTCCTACCATAAGCAAGACTTATTATCGCCTACTAGTTCTCTGTTATGTGTAAAGTTCATCTTCAATGCAAAAATTCTTGTGCATTGGTGGACAGGTGATGTTTTACATAACAAGAATTCAAAGTTTGGAGCAGTTTTTTTTTTTTAAATACATGTAGAAAACAAAACAAGAATCAATTTTGTGCTTAGAACAAAGAAATTCAGTTGGAAGAGAGATACATGCAAAGCCAATCCAAAGATTACAAAAACATGCCTTTTTGGTAAAAAAAAATTCTACAAAAATAATATAAATGCAATCACACTCATCATGGAAGAAGAACAGCAAAAACTGTACCAAAAAAGAATTGAAGAATTTATTATACACATTTCTCAGCCATCTGTCGGAATATAATGTAGCTTTAATCATTTCTGTTAACTGAGAACCAAATGCCACTGGTAAGAATAAATTAATAACCACAGCAGCCAAATCTTAATCTCACCATGCTGCAGAAATACTAAAAATCAAAATCTAGACAAAGCCTTCTATCAGAAAGATAATTACTTTGACCAACCAGAACCTGCATCCCAGTTTAATAGTTTCTAAGATAGCCAGATAAAAATAAAACTAAAAAAATAAAACAAGAGAACAAAATCTTCATAGCACAGTGCAGAAACAAACTCTTCTATCAGTGAGCAAACAACCGAATGCAACAAATGAACACTGGCTTAACAAATTTTATTTTATTTTTTTCATAAGATACAAAACAATCTTTTCAGACCACTGTCAGTCATTGAGGTAAATGATAGATTTAAGTTCTCCAGATGAATCAAACCTAAAAGGAATAAGCATAAATCAGGCCATGCATTTAACAATAATCCAAATGAAACTAGATGAAAATGCAATGACAAATGAGATAAAGATGATCAACAGGACGAAAATAACAGTCAATGTATAGTTAAGACATTACAACCACCCACAGCAAACAATGCTGTCCACATATGAATAGTAATTACTAAATATTGCAATGGAAACAAAGGAGTTAAAGTCTATTGCTAGGAAGAAAAAGAAGGTGCAGAGTCCATGCTCCATAATTGTCAACTGTCACTAAAAAATAGCTTTAAGCATGCAGGATATTGAGGGACTTCTCTGGGAAGGCCTCTGCTTTTCACAAAATGAATATTTAAAAAAAAATAAAAACTCAGTGACAAGGTCACAAAAGACCATTCAAAGCAGAGCAACTCATATGACAAAGCCTTGTCTCATTTGTTTGCTTATGTAGTAAAAATGAAAGATAATCTCATTTTCTCAGATAGTAGACTTTTCCACTCCACACGAAGTGCCCTTATTTCTTGCTCTTTAGTTGCTATAGTGTTTCTTAGACTTGCATTTTGTTAAGTCATGCAACATAATCTTTCATCAAGTTCTATTGGAAGGGCAGCAACCTCTTCCTGCAAATGAAGAATTGTTTTATTTGTCTCCATCTCAACCTGTTCACAAACTAAATCAACTTGGTGCTGGTGAGATAATTGTGATGCCTGATCCTCATCATATTGATAATTGTCAGTTATTCTTAGGATATAAGAGTAACTCAATAAATTAATAAATAAATAAATTGTACTAAGTTTTATTTTTAATTCCTTTAAGTTAAGTTCTTTTCTTTTGTATTAACTTTGTATTATTATTTTTTCTAATTTATAGGCATCGTTATGTGAGCTAGAGGCATCCAATGCTCGTGGAGAAACAGATTTAACTGAGATAGAGATATCTCAAAGGGTGTTTGGGAAAAAATCTGGCTATGCTAAAGGATTAGCAATGCGAATACAAACTTCTCGTGCTCCATATGTTTCAATACATACTGATGAATTGAAGAAGCAGATAGCTGATCAAAAGACTCACTTTGAAGGTAAGATGGAGGAACAAAAGGCTCATTTTCAAGTTCAGATAGAGGAACAAAAGTCCCATTTTGAAGATATTGTATCTTCACAGCAGAAAACCATCGAAGATTTGAATACTAAGTTTCGAGAATTTGAGAAAATGATGCATCGTTATGTGGGTGACATCTCTGGTGGTTCACCTTCACAGTAGCCAACACCTTCAGCTGGTCTTCATCTTCATCCTAGTTAGCATATATATTTTTGTGTGCATATTGCTGCATATATTATCATTTGGATGACAACATGATCTTCATATCAGTCACCATCTTCATACTAGTTAGCATATATATTTTTGTCTATATTGTCACTTTGTGAATGGTTTATAAGCTTTATCTAGTGGCTTATACATGTATATATAAGCTTTTTGGACTAACTTCCTTTTTAGTACATCTTGAATCATGTGGTGCTATGGTTTAATGTGCTTGACACTGGTTAAGTAGGTATTATGAAAATTACATTACAGGTAAAGGTAATATAAAAGGTAAAAGCCAAAAAAAAAAAGGGTTTTGCGACGAAATTTTGTAGGAGAATCATACATTTTAAATCTTTCAGCGACAAATAAATCCTCGCAAGGTGCTACACGCAAAAACTCAAGCACCATTCAGTGAGCAAACTTCGTAGCTAAAACACCTTTCCACAACGACATTTTGTCTCAATAGATTTACATTATAGTTCCCAAAGAGAGCAAAATTATGGGAAAATATTAATAAAAATATCAATTCCATATCAGGGAGGAAAGCATTGTGTGGGGAACATCCTTCTGCGACGAACAATTTTCGCAATAGTTTTAGATTCATCTCTATAGCGACAAATTGGTTGTCGCAGAATGTACTACAAATGATTTTGTGACGAAATGATTTGTAGATGAAAACATAATCAGGTACGGAAATCATTGTAGCTGAAAATCTCTTGTGCTACGAAATATTGTCGCAAAATAATATACAAAATCAGAAATAACATTTTAGCGAGGAAAATCATTGTAGCTGAAAATTTATTCTCCTACGAAATATTGTCGCAAAATGATATTCAAATTCCGGCAACAACATTTTAGCGAGGAAAAACATTGTAGCTGAAAATATATTCTGCTACGAAATATTGTCGCCAAATGATATTCGAAATAGGAAACAACATTTTAGCAAGGAAAATCATTGTAGCTGAAAATCTCTTCTACTACGAAATATTGTCGCAACATGATATTCAATTCAGCAAAGAGCATTTTAGCGAGGCAAGTAATTGTAGCTGAAAATTTCTTCTGCTACAAAATATTGTCGTAAAATGATATTCAAATTCAGGCAACAACATTTTAGTGAGGAAAGACATTGTAGCTGAAAATATATTCTGATACGAAATATTGTCGCAAAATGATATTCGAAATAGGAAACAACTTTTTAGCAAGGAAAATCATTGTAGCTGAAAATCTCTTCTGCTACGAAATATTGTCGCAAAATGATATTCAATTCAGGAAAAGCCATTTCAGCGAGGAAAGCTTTTGTAGCTAAAAATCATGTTTTGCTATGAAATATTGTCGTAAAATTATATTGAAAATCAGAAGAACATTTTAGCGAGGAAGATCGTTGTAGCTGAAAATATCTTCTGCTACGAAAGTCTGTTGCAAAATGATATTCAAATTGAGGCAACAACATTTTAGCAAGGAAAATCATTGTAGCTGAAAATCTATTCTGCTACGAAATATTGTCGCAAAATGATATTCAAAATCAGGAAACAACATTTTGGCGAGGAAATACGTTGTAGCTAAAATATTTTTGTGCGACAAAATATCGTCGCAAAAAAGTTTTCAGCAACAATAATTATTTTCTCACTTTTTTTTCTGCGACGCGCCTTCTGCTTCGATGGTGCGATGAAATTTATTTCGTCGGTAAAATTTTTGCGACGATTTTTGGGCCTTCTGAGACAAAATATTTCGTCGCTGAAGGTGATTTTTCATGTAGTGTAGTATACAGTCTATGGTCTTTAACTAGAATAAAATGTTAGATCTAAATGAAAGGTCAAATATCTTGGCTAGTTAGGATTATAAGATCTATGTGTTAGTAAACACTATACCACAGTCATGGAATTCATGACTCCAAAAGGATTACATGATATGTCCTTAATGGTTTTATAAGGTTTCAAATGACAAAATCTTGGCGAAGTGTTTAATGAAGGAGGTTCATTAAAATAAGATTTATTTTAATAAATCTTAAATCATTTAAATGGTATAAAATTGGTATTAAGGGCTCAAAATGTAATTTGAGGGGTAAAACAATAAATTATATCTAGCTCCAATTATTGCTATTCCATGAAAGGTAGTTATGTAAACGTGTAGCTTATTAGATAGGGCTTAAAGAAATAATTTGATCAGATTAAATTGTTAAGGTTTCTATAAAGAGTTTTTAATTCAAAAGTGCAACTTTGAATCTATAGTGGAATGGAGTAAAGTTAACAGGTGGGATCTACTATAATTATGAGATAATAGGGTATTGGATCAAATCTATTAGAGCTTGTAATTAAATATATCCATTAAAGTCCCTTAAGTAGCTAATCCATAAAAGGTACTAGAACAAAGACTGGACTTTGAGAAATTAATTATTTAATATAATTGGGTTTATGAGAGAATAAAACTCAAGTATTAAATTAAATAAATATTGGACTAGTTAATGGGCTCATTATTGAACTCATATAATTGATTAAATAATTGGCTTAATGGGTTTATTATTTAATTCATATGATTAATTAAATAATTGGTTTAATTAAGAATTAAAGACCTACACTACAATTGGGTTGGACCTAAGTGTTAAAAAGATTTAAAAGGCCCAATTATGTTTAATGAGTTGTAGCCCTATTCTAACATGGAGTACTAGTCAATATCATAAAATTTAAGAGGACTTATTTAAAGGCAACTAGGGTCTTAACGTAAAACACATGTGAGCCTCTATCTTCAAAAATATGAAACACACCTCCATGCCCTTAGGAAAAACGTGAACTACCCTAGGGTCCTTAATGTGTGACGTTTGATCTTCTCCATAATCATCTAACAATTTTCTTGTGTTCTTAGGTATAGTCCAGCTTAGAAAAAGCCCAAATGTCTTATTTTGGTGTTTTTCAAATATACTCAAGAACCAAATTGGTAAGAAAGCAAAAAAATTAAAGCATGTGTTTGCTGGATCCTAGTCTCGGTGCCGTTTCTGCTACATTGATTTGATCGATTTGGAGTCCAGGATCCTACATAAACAACTGTTGAAACACACGAACACAGTCTCTCTTCGTTGAAGTAAGCAACATACGTTCTAATCCATATGAGTGCACACACACACACATATTCTTGTGCTTTTTCATATTCTTTACCTATAAGACTACAATTTCTTTTGAGAAAGAATGCTGGTTAGGAGAAAATAATAATAGAACAGTATAACAATCTCCTAAACATAAAAGACCATTCCTAGTTGTTCTAGAGTAAATTAGGATTATGTTCTAAAGTAATTCCAAGTGAAATAGGACATAAATAATGTTCTCTTAATTCAACAAGAAGTATCTTAACAAGGCTAGTTGAGTTTTAGACAACTTAGTAAATAGGAAATCTAATTGCATTAGGATTACTTTGTCATGCAATTAGGACTCAAATCTCATAAGATGCCAAAACATATTTAGTCACGTGTACATGGTCGCACGTGGACTTAGCAAATACATGGCCTTTTGCTCATATTCTTAATGGAGCTTCAAACATCAAACTTATCAAGAGGCATAACCAGCTTCAACTTCCCAGCCAAGATTCATTCAACACCAAAAGAATGCATTTTGGTTTTACTGAATTGATGGATTAAAAATGTAATTATGGGACTCCAATCCCAAATTTCTCATTATTTGTGGCATAATTTTGTGGGTTTAGAATGGCAGTGATGTTGGAATGTGTTGAGTATCGTTAGAGCCAACTGTAGAAATTCTTTGGCAAATTTTCCCAATGAGGGGATAGGGTTTTTGACAGTCAAATTTAGCGACTTCATTGAGATAGGCAACTATATTTCTCATCTTCGCCATAGGCTACCAACGTCATTTGATAGCTGTTAAGCCCAAAGTTTTTTTTTTCTTTTCCAATTAAAATTTTAAGATGACAATTCATGTTAGCATGTAGCATTTGTGTTATGTTAAAGGTAAGGTATAATGAAATTTGCTTAACACTAACACGGTCTATTTAATTACTTGTGTCAAGGGTCCAAATACTAATATTATGCGATTACTAAATGAGTAATACAGCACAACATGCGTACAAGAATAATAAATTGGTTGTCTTTGCGTTAAAGACTATTACAACCCGTTTAACACATTTATATGAAATAACGAAAGACATATATATATATATATATATATATATAGCAATTTAAGAATTTAATACGATTATAATACGTTTATAAATTAAACACGACTATAATCTATTTAACAAATATATATGTTAGGGAATATCTTACCATTGACCTTGAGGTTGGCTCAAATGGCACAAATAACCCCCAATTTTCAAAAGTAGCTTCGAATGACCGTGTTAGGTTAATTCTCTTCCGTTCAAATGAATATACAACCTTCAAATTACTTTTTTACCCTTCAACCATCATACTTTATAGGAAAATTTTATCCATGACACTGAGGTAAGGCCTAAATATAGTTTTATCCCGCACGTTTCAAAAATAGGTTAAAATGACCCTACCATCTGACAGATGCTTTTAAGTTGGACGTTTGATGGGTATATTGGTAATTGAAATGAGCTCTGATAAGGGTTACTTTTTATTTTATTAATACATCATTATTCAAAATTGATAAATTTTATATTACATTAATAAAATAAAATAAAAATGAATCAACCTTATCTTCTCTCTTTTCTCTCTCTTTTCTTTTACCTTTTTGTTTTTTTTTTTTTGGATCTCTCTGTCCCTCTCCTCTAGCAATGGCCCTACTTTTCTTTTTTTTTTTTTTAGCCTTTTCTTCCTTTGTTAATCTCTAACAGCAGTAGCCATCAGGACATCCGCTACACCAGCCACCATTCCATTCAAAACTAGCACTAAACAAAATGCCACTTGTCAATCCCTTGATACAAAGACCCACAAATATATGTTGCTTCTTCACAAGCAAAAATAGCCCTTGACTCCTCTTCATCAACATTTCTAAGATTAGAACATCCATTTTAAATATCACCAAATCGCATCCATGAAACCCAAAGTCATAGTTGAATGAAAAGAATGGATTAAATCTACATAAACTGTAGTCAGATTACAATCATAGTCATAATCTTGTTTCGAAAACTTCAATATGTTTCATAAGACTTGGAAAATTCTAGCCAAAGTAGACCACCAACATTTTTAGATCTACATTTTATGACAACAATAGAACTTGATGAATAAAATTGTGCATGCCCCAATTCAACTCTCACAAATGTAGAAGAAAAAGATAATATATTAGTAACTGCCAACTCCATGCAACAACACAAGGAACATAAATTGAGTTGCAAAACAAATAATAACATCAAAACTGAATTCAAAATCCAACAATCAAAATTAAAATCAATTAAAAAGAACAAAGAACTAAAAAATTGAATTACAAATGTAAACCTCCATTAGAAACCCAACCAAGAACTCAACCAACCTCCATCGCAAACACAGCCAAAAGCCCAGCCAAACTCCACTGTAAACATAGCCAACCTTCACCCAAAACCAACCAAAAACCTAACCGACACAAGTACGCCTAAGCAACCACATCGCAGCATAGCAAAACCCAAACAACTATAAAATTGAGGAAGATGAGTCAAGCCCAAACCATGATAGTTGATGTGGCTAACAAAGATAGAGGGAGAAATAGAAAGACAAAAGATTGATGGTGGCAGCAATGGAGAGGGAGAAATGGACGAATATAAGATTGATGGTGGTAGCCATTGAGAGGGAGAAACAAACAGATAGGAGATTGATGGTAGTGGTGGTACAAAGGAGGAGTTTGGAGACTCTAGAGATAAGTGATTAACTAGTTAATTTTATAATTTTAAAAGGATATTATTTTACTTAATTATTTTATATTTATTTTAAAATTAATTATAAGGGGTATAAGAATCATAAAGTTCAAGCATATAAGTTAACAGATATCTCCTCACGACAAGGTCATTTTATCCCATTTTCAAAAGGTGGGGTTCAAAATTGTATTTAGGGCATACCTCAGGGTCATGGACAAAATTTTTCTACTTTATATATTAGTTTATTGGCAAAATAAAATAAAAAAAACTAAAAAAATCCAAATCTATCCATCACCATTCATCTACATCATCCACCATCTCCACCCTCTACACTCTCTCCACTCATCACTATCTCCTTCCATCTCCGTTCATATAAAAATTTCAAAGATTTAGTTGATTTATATTCATCCATTCTTTAACCCAAATAAATTTAAATCCCAAGGATGCTAAAATAAAAATTAAAAAATAGAAGAAATATGAATTGGGATAATATCATAAACCACCCCTGAAGTTTAGCTAATTATCATACGGAAAGCTTCTTATGTAAATATATCAACGCGGTCCCTAACGTTTGCGTTTAAGCTTCATCCCAGGTCCAGCCAACAGATTCCGTTAGTTTTCAAATTAACGTTTTGGGGTATTTTAGTAAAATTACATAATTCATATGGGATAATATCATTAACCACCCCTGAAGTTTGGCCACTTATCATGCGGAAAGCCTCTTATGTAAATATGTCAGCGTGGTTCCTAACGTTTGTGTTTAAGCTTCATCCAAGTCCAGCCAACAGATTTCGTTTGTGTAGAAACTAAGAAAAAATTAAAAATACCATTTTACCCTTACTTTTATATCCTTTCTTCTTTCTTTTTTTTCGCAACTGAAAATCCAATCCCTTTTCACACCCACAGCTACCTCTCTCACTCCAACCTCTCAATCTCCAAACATAGCTTTGGCTGGCTACTGGCTCTTTATAAAATTTCAGTTTGAGAATTTTCTTGTCTTTATTTTTGTTGCTTCATTTCAATACGTAGTGTCTGTGAATGTTTTCTTAGGTTGAGAAAATTTTTAAAGAAGTTAGTGAGGAGAAAGAAAAGTATGCCAGTTTTGGGTTTTAGAGTTTTTGCATAATTTCTTTTTTTAAACATAATTGTTGAAATAATCTGGATTTAATTTTGAATATTTGATTCTTTTTTTTTAATAGCTTTGTGATTGAGTTGAGATGGTGGGTGTTTATGGTGGAGGAAAATTTGGTGCTATCATGGTGAAGTCTTATGACATATATTTTTTTATTTAAATGAATTTGATGGTGGTGATAGTGGCTATGGTGGTTATAGATGGTGATGCTTGTGTGATATGGAATGAATATTTTAGAAAAGAAAATTCAAGGGTTAGTTTTACATTTACTGATATGAAATTATGTCATTTTACTAAAATACCCCAAAATGTTAATTTGAAAGCTAGCAGAATTTGTTGGCTAGACCTGGATGAAGTGTAAACACAAACGTTAGGGACTGCGCTGATATATTTACATAAGAGACTTTTCGCATGATAATTAGTTGAACTTCAAGGGTGATTTATGATATTATCCCATATGAAATTATGTAATTTTACTAAAATACCCCAAAACGTTAATTTGAAATCTAACGAAATCTGTTGGGTGGACTTGGATGAAGCTTAAACGCAAACGTTAGCGACGACGCTGATATATTTACATAAGAGGCTTTCCGCATGATAATTAGCTAAACTTCAGGGGTGGTTTATGATATTATCCCAATATGAATTATATCATAAAAATAACCAAAAAAAAGTATCAATATGCATTTAAATGTACTATTAGTACCACATAAACTACAAACAACCACCTAAAATAGCGTCGTTTCTAGATCTACATAGATCTAGATGAGATAAAGTTATACAAGAAAAAAATAAACCCAAATAACAAAAAAAATTGCAGGTTTTTTAGAGTGAGGATTCATCTTTAGAGGCAGTGGCGGCAGAGTGAAACCCTAAAATTTCTTATTGGTGTGAATGAAGAGCACAAGAAAAAGATGTAAAGATGATGAGCAAAAGGTTCTTAGATAAAGCACTAATATATATGGTGCAAGGGTTAGGAAAAAATCTATGACTTTAGTTGGTGTTAACTATGGCAGTTTGGTTTCATTCGGTGGAGAATCTCAAAAAATGGAAGAGTGGAGAAACAAAAGGTTGAATGGGGTAGGGTGTTACTGGTTTTGGTTTATGGATGATTAGAGAGGAAATGTTATTCTTTTTTAGTTTTTTAAGTTTTTTATTTGAAAAATGACATGATTTAAAGCTTTTGAATTGTTAATAAAATTGGCTTTCAAAGTTACTAATATGCCCTTTAAGACATTCAAGCTAATAACGATAAGTTAGAGTCAAGGTCATTTAAGTCCATTTATGAAAATTAGGGGTTATCTATGACATTTTAGCAAACCTTATGGTTATTGGTGTGTTCCCTATAAACCAAAAGCTATAGATAAGTCCATTTACATGATTAACTCTTAAGTTATTTTATATATTTTTTATCAAGTTATAAAATGCTCTTAGAATCTGTTTGTTTCGGCTTCTTTAAGTAGAACTTATTGGAGTTGATCTTATTGGAGTAGATCTTATAAAAAATAGAGATTTTATGAAAGCAAATGTTGATTGTTTGATTAGATAAACATAAAAGTACTTATTAATGTTAAGTTATCAAAATAATTTTTTTTTAAAGAAAGGATAAGATAAATATTTTGAAATATGGTAAGGATATATTTGATATTTTGTAATTTTAAAATGCTCAAAAAAAAGATTTTCCCAATAGCTTAATTTTATGCTCCTCTTAAAGGACATTAAAAAAAAACTTTTTTAAATCAATTATAAGCTCTTCTTAGATGATAATCTAAAAAATATTCAGAAGAGCTATTAACATTAAAAAAATCTCTTTTTACTAGTAGAAAAATCAAAGTAAACGCGCTCTTAATCTTAAGAACACTTTTTTTTTTTTGCCTGAAATATATATGAATGAGTCTAAACTAAACTATAGTCTTAAATATATATATATATATATATATATAGTCTTAGTTCTGGGATTCTCATATTTTGTTAAAATCCAGACTTGACCTCTCAACTATTAGAATGATCAAGTGTTGTACATTTTCTCAAGCTTATCACTATAAATTATTAAAAAGAAACCATTTTAAGCAATTGCATTTAATGAAATATCGCCTTCATTAAACTCCTTGTACCATCCACTGATATTATTACCCTTCTCAATGTCAAATCTATCGTCTCTCTTTATCTTGTCTCAATATTGTCTCTCTCACTCTATTGACTATCTTCTCTCTCAAGCTCTTTTATTCTCAAAATTTTCTGTCTTTTGCTGTGAAAAGCTTTTCTAACTCTTTATTCTATATTAGTTCTCTCTCAAAGATTTAAGTTTGACTAGCTAGGAAGAATAGGGCAAATAGGAAAACAAGGTTACTGAGAAAGTAAAGTGATCCAAAAGAAAAGGGAACTAGGAAGTTTGAAGTAGAAAGTTATAAATCATATGTTTTGGTTGTTTCAATTGGCAAATAAAATGTTGAAACTGATAAGAAAAATAGAGTGTTAACATTGGTTGAGAGCATAATTAATTATCGAAAGGCATAGCAATGATTAAATTTTGATCATGAACATTGGATTAAAAATGTGAAGTTCAGTAACTTTTAGCCACCCGTCGCTTGTCGGGGAGAAGCAACTATAATTTGTTACCTTTATTTGACAATAATACTACCATGATAAATGATTTGTGCTAAAAAAAATAAATAATGGCACATGTGAATAGAGAAGATTGGAAGGAAAAAGGAGTAGCAAAAAATCAATGGAAAAGAGATGTGATAGAAAAAGAAGAAGAGAGAAACTAGGATTTAATAATTAATTTTTTAATTCAGACTCTCTACACAAGGTGAGTGGTTAAACTATCATATTTGTTTTTAATTTTTCTTTTTACACATGTCTGTTCAAATCCGATGGCTGAGACATCAAGTGTAGATTTTAACAAAATACAGGATCCCAAATATATATATATCAACATTCAATTAAATTGCCTAAAATTAGTATTTTTACATATATATTCTTATTGATGTTGTTTTCACTTGTGTTTTTTTAACATATTAAAAATAATTGTAAATCAAAATTTTGACAGAATTAATATTGAAGTATTTGAATATTTAAAACTTAATAATTTTAAATATTTTATTATTTTTTCTAAACTATTAAATAGTTTAATAGGGTAGGGTAGGGTAGGGTAGGGTAGGGTATACCACTATCCATACCCTGTCCTTTTAAAAAAATTGATACCCATACCTTTTAAGTATCTAAAATTTCATACCCGTATACTACCTTTTTGAAAAAAATTGATACCCTCACCGTACCCATATTATAAAAGGGTACTTGCAGGATCTGACTGCAAAACAATACTAACAATTCAATTATATCAAACAACTTATCAAGATCAATTCAACCATATAAGCATATAACATAAGATCAACATAGTTTAAACTTCAAAGTAAAATAACATCCAACTCTATATCATGAATATTAGTCAAATATACATTACTACTAAACAAAGTCCCAAAAATATATACATAACTAAACAAAGTCTCAAAAACACATAACAAAAAATGATAATAATATTAATATGCCATTATAAAAGTAATGATCAAAGCCTTCATTATCTTCTTCTTGCAACTCATCTATCATGATATATTGTAATCTAGTGTATGAGACTGAGTTGTGTGGTTAGGGTACGATTAGAAGTATATACGCTTCTAATATAATGTAATATAACAAATAAAAATGAGCCATGTGATTTAGTTTTTATCTTTTTAAAAAATACCTATGTTAAAACTATGTAGTTTTATGTTTTGGGGAACTTTTATATTTTATTTAGATTATCAATAATAATTATTACTATTGATTTTAATGAGGTATTTAGAGGGTATGGGTAATGTATGGGTAGGGTCTAGACTCAAACCCTTCAAGAGTCTTATTTTTGATACCCTTATCCTCCACAAATCCTTAAAATAATATCCATACCATGCCCATTGGGGCATGGGTACACCAGTGCAAGGGTAAATGGGTAAATTGCCATCCCAAATTAAGACTTAATAAATTATATATTTATTTAAATATGTATTATTTTATAAATGTCACATACAAAAAAGTCATAAATGAATTTTATAGGGGTATTTCAGCGAACTCGTGGTAACATAAACCATTTAGATAAAAGTTGAAATATCTAAGAGCAAGTCTTTAAGTCTGAAAACAAATATCTTAAAAATATCTAAAGATTGAGAATAAGTTAAATTCATATTTCAATATTGGAGTGGGCAAAAATAATCAACTCAATTAGGTTTATCCAACCTAAATAAGTATTGGTCAGATACCTCAATGAAAGAAAACAATTCAGGTATAAAAATACAAGACAAACACTGGATATTGATTAGTTATTTTGTCCATAACCCAAACCCGATTATATGTTTCTAGAAAATAACTATATATATGAGTCATTACCTCTTTTGTTAGGCATATGTTAATATTTTAAACCTTAGCACACAAAAATAGGGGTATAAATCTAAGTTTTCTCCTAAGCCTAGCCCCAATTTCATAGTTTTCATTCAATCCTTGCTCCCCTCTCTCAATTGGCGCTAGCTCACTCCGCCACCTTCTTCATTGCAAGCTTTTACTCATTTCTTTCCCTACCACCCCAACCCCAACAACCCCCTCCAACACCCACCCCCAAACCCGGCCCCCATGCCCCCACCCCACCCCCAAACAAAACCTTTTCGCACTCTTGTTAACTCTACTCTATTCTCATACACAAAGGCAAAAGCTATTTACGCAAAATATCTTTTGGTTCCTAAACCGTATGCCTCAATTTTTGTTTTGTTGCTCGCTAGCCACAAGATCACGCTTCTAGCTTTAACTCTTTAACATGGTTTTCAAATTTCTTATATTACTGGGTTTTTGAAATTTCAATTAAAAACTTATCTACATATATGAATTTGTTTTTATCCTTTTTGGTGTCATTCTAAATCACAACATAACCACAAATAATAGAAAAAAATCCTAAAAATAACTGATTTTAGGCTTTTAGGGATATAATAATACCTAAATGTTTGCAAAGTTTTAATTATAAAAAGAAAAACAAAAATAAGTAAAACGCAAAAGTCGAAGTTTAAATTTTGAAAATGGCTAAAGCCCAACCCGATTTACCCAAGTCTACTCGACTAGACCTGACCATGCTCGGGTGGCTTCGGGTCCTCTATGAATTATACCTAGAGTCTCTTCTGTATCACTTGAATAGTGTCAGGTTGAGTGTATCAGGTGGAAACCAACCTGACTTGATAAATGCCCACCCCAGCTTCAGACAAAAAAACAAACACCTTTAATAATTCAAAATAAGTCGTTAATCATGTGAAAAATTATTAATCGCGTTGTAAAGGTATTCATGTAATAAATCAATTCGGGTCATAAATAGATTCATGTTAGTAAACAGATTTGTTTCATAAACGGTTTGAAGACAGTTAACACGTACACGATACTCTTATTAAATGGATTTAATCCTTCAAAATGAACATGACACGAACATGATTAAGGTCAACCTTAATACTATAATTTCATGTCAATATGTTGTGTCAAAATTTGCCACCCTAAGTCCTAGGTTCAAGCCTTGTGGTTGAGATGGTGTGTTGTTGTTTTATTATTATTATTATTATTATTATTATTATTATTATTATTATTATTATTATTATTTTAACATTAGATCTATGTGATTCATCATGCATATGGGCTAAAACAATTTTCATTTGGTGTAGAATTCATTTTTGTGAAACTAGATCTCATTATTAGTTTTTTTAAGTATTAATAAGTAAAATATTATTTAAGATAAATTTTCAATAGAATTTTGAGGGTAAAATATATGTATGTTATTAGCTAAACTTAAAGCTAGTCAATATCTAACGATAGTTAAGTTTTATGGGTCAAAGTTAATTTTTTTATTCAATGGGATGTTGACCTATTTTTATCAATTCTTAAAGGGGGTTCAATGGTAAACATTTCCTTAATTATTTGATTCTCTACCTATGGTATGATCAAAATATATATCCACATATGTTAGCCATTCTTTATGAATCGTTGACATTATTTTTCTTTCTTTATTTAAAAAATTAACATTTTAACTCTTTTGAAAAAAAAAAGAGTTAACCAGATCTCTATTGTAAAAATTTATAAGATTCATTAATTATTGTAATAACAAAGAAGGAAACATAAACACAAGGAAAACATCACAAAAACATGGCAATATCCATAAAGACACCAAACAAATCACAATAAGAAATTCTCCAAGTAGTGCTTACTTATCCCTTCCTCATGGGCAATAAGTAAGCATATTACTTATCAATTTTTCATTATAAATTAAATAAAAGAGAAAGATGAAGAAGAAGAAGAAGAATAGAAAGAAAGCAAAGCATGAATCACACTAATCATCCGAGATAAGGTTTATCAAAGCGATGGTGCCTCACCACCAATTATGAGTCCGCACATCATTCATGAAATCCCTCCATTTCAATTCAAAGAAACTAAACTCAAGAAAGAAAGAGATGAAGGACAAGAAACAAATTCACTACGGGAAATTTTTTGTCGCAAAAAGTCAAAATTTTGTCGCAATAGGTTTTTGTGACGAAAATACATTCGTCGTGTTCCAGTCGCAAAAGGTTTTTCTGTGACGAGTCTTGAATTTCTCGCAAAAAGACTTTTTGCGAGGAAATTTTGGTCACAAAAAGTGACGTTTGTGATAAATATTTCATCGCAAATAGGATCACATCATATTAGCTTTTTGCGACAAAAGAAAATTCGTCGCAAAAAATTTTGTACAAAAATCTTATTTAAAATAATTTATTTTCATTGCAAATATCTTTTGCGACCATTTTTTGTCACTAAATCCGACCCTTAGCGACAAAAAATATGTTGCAAAAGACCTAATTTTTTTAACATAATTGATTTTTTAATAATTCATAAAATTTATTTTAATTTGTTATAAATTTTAAAATAAAATAGCAAAATTATGTCTTACGCAATATAATTCTTTGTAAGAATAATTTTATTAAATAATAACAAATTACAAAAATTTAATACAATATATGAACTTTGGTTGTACATGGAAAAATTAAAAAAAAATAAAATTACAAGATAACACAACAAAACACAAAATTTCATCCTCGAAGAAAATTTTTTGTTGCTTGACTTTGTATCAATCTTCAAGTCTTCAAATGCACCTCATCTTCAATTTTACCTATTAAAAACAAAAAAAAAAGTAAAATATTAATTAGTAATAATTAAGGATATGAGAGATGAGTGTATACAAAAAAAAAATAAAAGAAATAAAGAACTTAACAATTTTCAATTGCATTCCCTCTTCCAAAGTACCTATTAAACAAAAAAGTGTAATATTAATTGATAATTAAAAACTAAAAAATAAATGAATCTTATAAGTAAAAATGAGTAAGAATATTTACCTTAATAATAGTGTTAGGGAAAGAAGAAAAGTAAATAATTGGAAGAGATAGGAGAAAATGAAAATAAAGTAGGAAATTGGAAGAGATAGAAGAAAATAAAGGAAACCAAAGAATTAAGTGGTGTATATATAATAAAGGCATTGATTTTTTGCGATGAAATTTGTACATTTTGCGACGAAAAATTTTGTCGCAAAAGAATTTAAAAAGCAGGAAATAAATAGGAGCAGGTAAAAGTCCGCCTAAATTTCTTTTTTTGCGACGAAATTTTGGTCTTTATCGACAAAATTTTTGTCGCTAAAGCTGTAAAAATTTTGAAATTTAATAGACGGGAAAAAGTCCGCCTAAAATTTAGTTTTTGCGATGAATTTAGATTTAAATTTCGTAGCTAAATACCCCATTCTGCGAGAAATTTTAAAGTGATCACTAAAAGTCTAAAAAATTTGCAATTATATAGGTTTGCCAAAAAAAATATTATTTGCGACAAAATTTTTGTCACTAAAAGTCTTTAAAAAAATATGAAAATTAAAATCGAGATCTAAAATTAAAAATATTTAAACAAACCATACTTAGACTTGGATAATTATAAATTTATTTATTAATTAAATTTTTATCCATAATTAAATTTATATAATATTGGATTGACATTAAATAATTTGATGACAAATTAATAAATAATATAATAACCATATACATTAGAAATATAAAATATTATATGATATTTAATTAGTTTTTATTGAGTATTTAAAATGTTAATAAACTAGGTACAACAACTCAAGAATTATTTAACAAATGTAAACAATAGTTAGACATCTATATATATGTTATAGTTATTATGTGTGAGGAATTTCAAAAAAGTTTTTCTTCAATGATCAATTAATAACTAATTATTAATATTATAATCATATATGTAACAAAAAGATTGTATTTATTTTAGCTATAATTTATTTTAATTATCTATTTCTTTTAAAAACACTAAAAATATGTTATACAAATGTAAAAAATTAATTTGTGATAGAGGTAATTTAATTACTGACATATAAACATATGTTATAGTTGTCATATGTATTAAAGTGTTAACAAAATACATACAAGTCAACTATCATTAACAAATGTAGAATTTTTAGACATCTATATATATGGCATAATTGTCATATGCGAGTTATTAGAAATAAGTTTTTTATACTTTAATGAATAAATGATTAAATATTCATATTATTATCATTATGTAACAAATGCATTTACTTTTAGTGAATAGTTTTTATTATTAATTCCTTTTACAAATGCTAACAATTAATATTCAAAATATCTTGAACAAATATAAACCATAAGTTTGTAATAGTTATAATTTAATAATTAGACATCTATATATGTCATAGTTGCCATTATGAGAAATTGAAAATAAGGTTTTCTAATTTGATCAGTAAATAATTAATTATTCATATTACAATCATATAAAAATATAACAAAATTGTATTCATTTTCAGGTATAGAATATCTTTAAATTAATTATCCATTTCTTTTATAAAAATAACAATTATTAAAAATATCTTTTACAATTATAAAAAATAATTTTTTCATAGAAGTAATTTAACTATTAGACATACATGCATATCTTACAAGTATCATATGTATTAAGAATTGAAAATTAGCTTTTCCTAATTATTTATCTCTCTTAAAATAAACTCTAACAATTGTTTAAAATATCTCAACAATTTACTTAAAGTTCTAAGACAAAAATTAAAAGTCTAAGAAAAATATATTGTCTAAATTAATATACTTTATAACAAAAAATTAAAAAATTAAAATATAATTATAGGCAACATTACATTATTATTAATTATTTATTTATTTATGTTCATTTGACATATAATTAAATATTAAAAAATGAATTAGATTTTTACAAGTTGGATATTTTTTTCAATCGTTTTCATCAATAAAAAATTAGTCATAGTAATAAGTTTATCATAATTTTAATTTAGTAGTTGGACATATATAAATCACACATAAATTAGATTATATATAAAGAATTAGAAATAAATTTTATGCTTTCATTATTAACATATTAATGATTCATATTTTATACATATATAGATAGAGAGAGAGAGTTTATTTTAATTATTTATCTCTTTTACAAACACTAAATTTAGAATACCTCAATAATTTTTCATATTTAAGATCATGGATAGAATTACAAAGGTTTTTTTTTTTTGTATCAAAATTTATATGCATATCCAAATGACCCTACTATATTTAAAAACTCTCAAATTTACTTAAAATCAAATTAAATATTTAATACTTTCGTTATTCTTTTCTTTTTATCATTTTCCAAATAAAGACTTATATATTAGATGGACCACAAACAAAGAGAGGAAAAGAAAAGAGAAAAGTTATTAAGTTTTCATTTTAAAAAAAGGACTTTTTGCGACAAATTTTTCTTACAAAAGGTTACTTTTTGTGACGACTACAATTTTGTCTAAAAAAGTTGTTTTTCTCGAGGAATGTAATTTCGTTGCAAAAAAGTAACATTTGCACAGGACTTTTTGCGAGAAATTTTTTCTCGCAAAATGTCACATTTTACGAGGAATCTTAATTTCATCGCAAAATATCCAGTATTGCCACGTGCGTATAATAAGTTAGAAGGGTTTTTCATGAGGAATTTTTCTCGCAAAAGGTAACTTTTTTGCGAGAAAAGATTTCTCGTAAAAGATCTCATTTTGTGAGGAATCATATTTTCGTCGCAAAATATCCAGTTTTGCCACATGCGTATAATAAGTTAGAAGGGCTTTTCATGAGAAATTTTTTCTCACAAAAGGTCACTTTTTTGCGAAAAATTTTTTCTCAAGAAAGATCTTATTTTGCGAGGAATCATATTTTTGTCACAAAATATCTAGTATTGCCACGTGTGTACAATAAGTTAGAAGGGCTTTTCGCGAGGAATTTTTTATCGTAAAAGGTCACTTTTTTGTGAGAAACGTTTTCTCGCAAAATGTCTCATTTTGTGAGGAATTATATTTTCGTCGTTAAATGTCCAATATTGCCACGTACGTATAATAAGTTAGAATGGCTTTTTGCAAGAAATTTTTTCTCGCAAAAGGCCATTTTTTGCAAGGAATCTTAATTTCATCGCAAAATGTCAAGTATTGCCACGCTTGTGTAATAAGTTAGTAGGGCTTTTCGCGAGAAATTTTTAAAATCAAAAGGCCTTTTTTCGCGAGAAAAATAATTTCGTTGCAAAAAATGTTCATATTGCTACAAAATATTTGGCGCAAAATCCCATCTTTATGTAATACTTTTTGGGAAGAAAATTTTGTCGCAATAGGTTTTATCTCGTCGCAAAAAATTCTTCTCTAATTAATCACTCGAGTTTTTAGCGAGGAAATATATATTCAGCGATAAAGGTTTTATTTTGAGACGAAAAATTCCTCGCAAAATATCATTTTTTTTCAAATGCTAGCTTTTGTGACGAAATAAGAATTTTGTCACAAAATGCCACTTTTTGCGACGAATTTGATTCGTCGCGAAAAACTTTGTCGCAAAAAAACTATTTTTCTTGTAGTGAAAACACAAACAATCAATTAAAATGAGATTTTAATTTTATAGCAAATCCCTTGTCACCTAATCTGAGTCCATTTACTACTTACTAAATTCCATAAATAAAGAGAAACACAAAAAAAAAAAAGAAGATAAGAAATGGAATTGAAAGGGACAAAACACAAATAAAAAAACAATTGAAATAAAATTTCATTAGGCAACAAACCCCTCATCATCATTTATGAGTCCGTTCATTGCTCACTAAATCCCTTTTCTACATACCAAAAGAAACAAGACACAAGAAAGAAAATAAAGCACAAATAAGCATTCAAAGTGGGATTTTAATTGAATAGCAAACCTTTTATGACCAATTGTGAGTCTGTTTACTACTCATTAAAAGTTAATTCTATAGATCTAAGAGATGTTTCGAGTCTCATTCTATGAAAAGAAAAGAAAAAGGAAAAAAAAAAGGTAGAAGGAGAGAAAGTAGCATATTCATCTATGGATAATTATGGAAAAAAAAAAGAATAAAAGATAAAGAAGAAGGAAACATGGTATCACATGAACAATCAAGAAAAGAAAGAAGAGATAAAATAGAAACCATGGCATATTGTTCATAGGTAATCAAGAGAAGAAGAGATGTAGCAAACATGGCATCACATTCATATTCAATCAAAAGAAAGGAGAATTAGAAAGAGTAGCATGGCATCATAACCCATTATCATCAGCAATCAATCATGGCATAATCGTAAAAGAAAAGAAAGGACAAGGGGTAGAAAAGAGACATAAATGCATTCATAATCAACAAATAACTCAACACCCATCGTGAAAGAAAGTAGAAAGAGATAGAGTAAAAGAAGAAGCCGTGGAAGCATAATAATCATCAACCAATGCAACCATTATGTCATGAAAGAAAGAAAAGAAAGGAGTAAAAGAGAATAAATAAACACATCTAGGTAAACTAAACTAATCTTGATCATGCATTAACTAAAGCGTAATCAAAGCCTAAACATGTTTCTAATCATAATTAATTAAAACCTAAACATGCTACTAATCATAATTAACTAAAACCCAAACATGCTCTGTAACATAATTAATTAAATCGTAAACACACATAGAATCGAAGCATATTTTCAAGCGTAAATAAAACCTAAGCATGTTTGTAAAGATACATTAAACTAACCATGTTTCTAAAAAATATTAAAATTAAGAAGAAAATTATTTAAACCCTCAAAGGCCCACCTTTAAGAGCGATTTTCTTCCTTTAAACATCTTTAAACTCAAGAAAAAGATTAATCAGAATTTCTTAATCAAGGAAATCCTTAATTAATTGTTTTTAAGTGTTTGGGCAAATATTTTAGTGTTTTCCCCTATTTTCTTGCCTATTTTGGCTAAAATACTATTTCGATATATAGGGATGGAGTAGAAGTGAGCTGAGCATATGATTTCAATGTGGGATGCTGAGTATGCATATAAGTTAGACATACACACATGTATCCCTTTAGAAAGAGTTTTTTCAAGATCATTTCTGAAGGTTTGCAAGATATATATCTGTACGCTACATACACACGTCCTTACTGATCACCCACATTCAAAAGCCCTATTTTTTAGTGTTTTTAATCCCCTGACCTTTCTTGAAGTTTGAATACTTTTTCTAGTAAAAATCACTCTTATCGGTGGTCATTTTTATCATTGGATTTCAAACCATAAGCAAAATTCTAATGTTTACAATCGTGTTGACCAATTTCACAAGGTACTACATTCACACTCATTTTTTTTTAGAATAATCCATAATATGAGAATTGGATGACTATGCCTGATACTGGCCATCTCATTGCTTCCAAATATAATGTTGTATTATTACATTTATCAATGCAACAGTGTCTTACATTTATGCCACTTAGATCTATTCCATTACCAGTTAGCCTTAATTGTCGATATAAATGCGCTAAGGCAGCTACTCCACAAGCATGCTCATTAATATGATCAAGATCCATAAGTAAAGAAAGGTGTATGATTGGTACTCTATTCCTACTCTTATTAACAGAAAGAAAACAACCTGATAAGTGTAATAAATATGCTCTTGCTATATTACATATAAATCTATCAGGACATAAGTCAGTTACCTTGATAAATCTCTTCTTTCACCACTCTAACCTAAGAGATTGACCCCTAACTTGACTTAACTCTTTAGATGCCTCATCTTATGATACTCCTAGGGCATCCATAACTACTATTTTAGCCTCCTCATATGATAAATTAACAGCAGAATTCGGCCGACCTATAATAGGAATACCAAGAATGATTGAAACATCATGAAATCCAATGGTCATTTCACCAAATGGAAGGTGAAATGTGTTTGTCTTGAGTTGTCATCTCTCCACAAAAGCTGATACAACTGTTCGATTAATGGAATGATAAGAACACTTTATTAATTGTGACAACCTAGATTTTGTGATGATGTTATTAAATCTAACAATATTGGCATGATTGTCATATGGCCACTCAGATATCTTAAATGTATGGTGTAGACATTTTTAAGGAAAATTATTATACAATAAAGAAAAAATAACATAAGTATTCTTTAACTTTAATTATATATAGTAACTCAAAAACAAATAAATTTATCAAACCTATTGTTGCCAAATTTTGGCTGCTGCATGGATCTTAAAACTTTTCAAGATCGATGGATCTTTTGGACCCCTGAAAATTTTTTGAATAAGTCTTCCTCATTAACATGTGGCATATCTATTAAAATACTTTCTAACTCACCTACGACATAAGGATGAGTCTTATTCTCCCTTACACGATGTTGCATAGTCGCTACTGTAGGACGAACATGTGACATGAAGATTAGTATCCTAAAAACAGCTATTTATATCATTAAGAAAAGTTTCTATAAAAAATATAACACAATTTATAGTAATTCTTAACAAAATGAAATAATTCATAGTTAAATTAATAACCAAAACACTAAAGTAAAATTATTAAAAAAATACACACATTCCGTATGACAAATTTTAGTTATTAAGCTAAAAAAAGTTGATAGGATGTTCTTATTAAAGTTTCTTCCTAGAAGAATGACCACTAATTGAGTAAAGAATCTAAAAATTTAGAGTCATATCAATTGATTCTAACTTTTAGCTAACGAAACACAAAAATGAAAAATCATCCTTAAATATATATTCTCTCTATACATGTAATTTGATAACAATAGACAATAATGAAGTCATTATGTTAACACATATAATCAAACACAAAAAGAAAATAAATAAATAAAGTTAAACAAGCAATTATAAATCACAAGAAGCACAATTTTTTAAATCTACAATAAAAATATGCACTTAGATCAATCGGTCTCGGTTATTATCATTTGCATCCACGTTATTGCAGGGTAGGAAATGTCATTATTGCTATAATAATATGTTATAGAGGAAAAGAATAAAACTTAACTCTTCATATATAAATTGTTACGTAAAAACGCAAGTATACAATACCAAATAAATAATAAAGTGATAAGTTAAGAGTATTGTTCCATAGAGATTGTGATAATTACTAGACTTAATCTAACTATTACTTTATCTGAATATACTATAAAAGAAATCAATGTTGTAAAATAAATAACTAACAATGAACCTAAAGACCAGCAACAAAAACAATCACAATGATATGAGGCTAAATTCCAAAAATAGAAGCTCTAGGATTTTAGATTTCAGCTAGATTAATCAATTCAAATTCCCTAATCCAATCAATCAATGTTTATTCCTATGTTGTCAATAGATTTCGCTCAATTAATTATTAATCTTTCTCAAGTATCAATAATTTAACTTCAAAAGCCAAGATGACATCCCTGTCAAACCTATAAACTTATTAAAATGCATTAAACAAAAGAAATCTATAATAGCTCCACAAATTCCATAGATTATCTATCCTATGATAAATTTATGGTATATCATTCATTGCTAGAAAAAATTATCACGTCTTAGTCTCAAATTGACTCCCAAAATCATGTAAAAGTTGGCCAATAATTGCAAGCATTAAGCATAAAAATGAAATACACAACATATTATGGAATAAACATCAATAAATTGAAATTAAAAGAATCCAAACATCATAATCTTTGTGCATCTTAGTGCTAGAAAAGAAAACTTAGTTTATAATGAAAGTAAACAAAACATAAATCATTATTGTAGACATGAAGACAAAGAGTAAAGAAAGAAAAAAAAAAAGGAATCGTAGACGAAATCCTAACTCCATCTATCCTCCTCACGTCCTTGGATTTTCCAGGTAAGTCCTAATGTAATGTCTCGAAAATTTGAAATATTTATTTTATGTAATATGTTGTATTTATGCCATGTTATGTAAATGTGCGTAAGTGCATTTGTGTAAACGTGTGTTTTTATGTACTTTAATGTTTAGAAAGCGGGTTTAATTGCTAGGATTGGGAAACTTGGGCTCAAGATATATTTTTTTAGGCTTAAGTTGTATTTTATTGGACTTGAATCAAATTATAATTATTTGATTTGGGCTTTTGTTAGGTGGTCTTGGATTTGGATATTTGTGGGCTTAGATCTATTGTACTTTTAGGCCTAATATATATTATGGGTGTTTATGAAATAGATAATACGTTAGGGTATTATATAATATTTGCATTAGGTCTATAGGTTAGGATAAATTATACACATATATAAATTGTGCTTAAGGTTTTGGGAGAGATATTTTTCTCACATTTTTATGAAAGAGGGAGAGAGAGAGAGAGCTAAAGGAAAGTGGTGAAAAAGAAGAAGAGAAGGAAAATAAAAGAAAAATGGGTATTTTGGCTTCGAAAACTAGGTTGAGAATTTTTAACTATACAGTTGTTTGAAATTGAATGTTTAGATGATTAGGATGTGGTTTTATAATGGTTATTAAATGATTTTGTGTGGTATTGTGATGATTTACACTAACTTGTATTCCTATAATGTTGTATGTGTTGGATTTGATGAAAAATTATGAAGTAAGTGATGCGTTCGAAACTAGCAAGTATACTAGTCGTACAAGTAATAAAGTGATGAGTAAGATATCGTTCCCATGAGGATTGATTCTAATTAAATTTGTTATTCGAAAGCAACAATAAACTAAATGAGGGGGGTTTTGTTGATTGATTAACTAGATGAAATATTAATGCAAGTAAAGAATAACACAATACAAATTTAAACAGATAGAAAAATCAATGAGAGAAACCTGGTTAAGGGATCCTTCTCTACCATAAGATATGGATTTGCGAATTAATTATAGAATTGTCATCCAATTACACCATTGAAATTATCAACCGTAGATAACAATAAGCTCTGTTATCCCAATCTTTCCTTACTTTGTTGTTAAATAAAACAGGCTCTTTATTTAATCTCTATCCATTAAACAACCTAGAACAAGCTCTCTAAATTTAATTCAATGGATGCATTACGATAAGAAAGATAGGTTGATCTAAGCAATAAACACACAAGCTCGGATTATTTAACTTAGGTTGTATTCTCCAATTGCAATCTCTGATCACAATTTTGCTACTAAGGATTAAAATTCAAGACAATTACGGATCAAGATTTCTAGTCTAGCAATAGACAACAACCAGATTATATTCAGTTGGCCATTCAAAATACAATCCAGCAAGCAATCATAAGCATTAGATATAGGAAAATACAAGCAAATTCAATTAGAGAATTGGATAACAACTTCTTGCACAATCAACTTACAAAAACCATATCAGGGGCTTTGAAATCACCCTCAACCAATTCAGATTCAGTTACACATGTTTAAGAACGTGGTAAATACAATACAACATGGAGACATTCCAGAAAATGAAAGGGAAGGGAAAAACTTAGCAAATTTGATGTAATTCTCTTTGGATTGTAGTTCTTCCTCTTTCCAAGCTTCCTTTCTCCTTCAAGAACTCCAGGAGATGAAAGAATTCCAGAGCTGCAGCCTCCACCACGTTCTCCCCTCTTCAAGTTATGAAAATAAAACCCTAAAATGTGTTTAAATACTCTGCTACAGTAACCTGCTACAGTGTCCCGTATTATACATGCTATAGTGATGTGTGGAATTACATTTCTACACTTCTCACACTGTTTTGATTACAACTTTCGGTACACTGAATGGATTCATAAACCGTAAATTTCTCCAAAAAGTAGACTTCGAGAGCTTTTCAACGGTATATGATATGTCATCGGGTTCATTGTATATCAATACAATTAAATCCGAGAAGATGGTTGACTAGCAGAGGTGAAAATGAAGGGTTTTACTCCATTTTTGTGCAAGTTGCTCCAAAACTCCTACAAACATCAAAACCACACAAAAACATAAAAATACCAAGGAATATAGCAAAGAAACATGGACGAATTGATATGAAAATGATATATAAATAGACACTTATCAAATTCCCCCACACTTAGACTTTGCTAGTCCTCGAGCAACTACGACAATATGAAATAAAACTAAACCGAAACAGAATCAACAAAAAAAATTAAAACACACAAATGCTTCATCTTGCAAATAGGCCTCAAAGATTGTACTTAATTATAACCCAAGGAAAACTTCAAAATAATGCACTTGATCAAGAATTTTATCTCAAAGATTAGTTTCGCTTCACTTCAATTCCTCAAGTGTGTGTGTGTAGAGCCATTCTCACCTAATCACTTGTAACCCGGATGAGTTTATGCATAAAAATGAATCATATTTAATATCGAAGATGTGTGTATAAATGAACTCCATAGGCCTGCTTTTCAAGTCACTCTCCACTAATGTAGACATGCACAACACCAAGGATCAAGTAGGACTTTATTAAGCTTGTAACGTTTGGCTTGGGTGAAGGTATGATAAAGGATAATAATTTGGCTCAAATCACCCACAAACACATAAATCATTCAAGACTATGTAGAGCTCAACCCTATAACACAACTTCATTTCAATTCACCAGGTTACTCCCCCAAACTTATTTAGAACACTCAATCTTTTTTTTTTTTTTTGCAGAAAACAAAAGAAAACTACACCCCCACACTTTGTTGTTTCATTCTTTTTAAGAACACTTAAGGGTATAGATCTCTTATTCTTCTTCTTTTGTTTTTTTTTGTTCTTTTTTTTCTTTTTTTTTGTTCTTTTTTTTATTACACTTCCCCTCCCCCACACTTAAACAACACATTGTCCTCAATGTGTAAGTACGTGGACGATAAGTACAGATTGGCTTCTTTCTTTTTCTTTTTTTTTTACAAACACAATAGGACTCACTTGCATTGCTCATGACACATCCCAACCTCCTCTAACTTCCCAAAACCAGAACATAGCTCAGAATTTAATTGTGAATGATCTACATGCTCATAGGTAAGGGATAAACTGTTTGGAACAAATTCATTTTAGGTTAGGAAATCTTTTAGTGAGTTAACAAAGAAAAAGGCTTACAGAAGCTCAAAGGGGTAACTAGGGATCAATTTCAGTCAAGGTTGGCTATTAAGGCTCAAACGGTCCAAAGATGGCCTAAATCATTTCCCCAATGTTGCACAGTCTAGGATTTCGCCTCGAGTGACCATCAAACAAGTTCTAGAATTCATTGAAATCTGAAGAAACATTTAAATTACATAAACTTTCTCTAAGTGAACAAATAACTCAGTGATAATAGCTCAGTGCTCAATGTTGCGCAAGGAATCAAAAGCAAAGCGAAAACCAATAAACATTTCAAGCACACAGATCCATGCATCATTTATTATTTTCCAAGAGTTATTCTTAATTCAATCAATATCTTATCATTGACCCACAAAATGTAAGAAAAGAGGTACGTGGTGTTGTTACACCTGAGTCAAGATTGTATATTTCAACAATCCTTAGGACCAGTAGCCCGCAGACTTAAGGTTTCCAGCATATATACCTTTATTATGAAAGAACAAAACAAGAAACAAGACACTTCAAACAACATGAAATAAACAAACTACAAAGTTATTAAGGAAGAATGCGTTTCAAGGGTTAAGGAAACCCCATATTCTGCCATTCTCAGGTTTTTCCACAATTTTTTTTCGAATCAAAACTGATAAAGACAAAAACACATAACAACTCTAAATTACACGAAACTAAACTTACTCATAAAATAACAAAGTTCAACAAGTCAACAAACAAAAACAAGTTAGTTAGAATGGGTCTAAAAAGTTTAGAAGTTAGCCTCCTTATTCAGCCATTATGGATTGAAGAGATCCAGAATGCGTTTCAAGAGAACTTGAACTTTTTAAGCCAACACTCTAAAAACTAAGATTAGAATATATTACCTGGGGCGAAAGAAACAACCTGCAAAATCTCAAAATAAATAACATAAAAAACTTCAAATAAACACAATAAAAAGAAAGCAAACAAAAACGAAGCAAACCAGCAAACAGAGATTATAGATGGAGCGTTAAATCCAGTTTACGCCTCTTATTGCCTTCTCCAAACCAATCTATCCGAGCTATTGTTGGATCAGGCGAATAGACGAATGCTTGTAATTTGTCAATTAACTCCCCTGCAGTTGAAGCTGTAACCAAGATTTGCCTTGCCGACGGTGAGATGAAGTTTTTTTCTATAGCTTGATCAAGAAAGGACAACAAACCATCAAAAAAATTATTGACATTTAACAAACCCATGGGTTTCCGATGGATGTTTAGCTGTGCCCAAGAGGTGATTTGAAAGATCTCCTCTAATGTACCATAACCACCGGGCAAAGCTATAAATGCATCAGATTTAATGACCATATGTGCAATACGTTCATGCATACTAGAAACCTGTAATTCTTCCCCCATGGTGTTGCCTACGATATCTCGTACAGCTAATGGTTTAGGGATAATGTCGAGAACTTTGCTCCCTCCTAGGGATACAGCTGTCGACACACACCCCATTAACCCAAGACTACCCCCTCCATAAATCAAATGAATACCCCTCGCAGCTAATGTCCTGCCAAGATCAAGAGCTGCTGTTATAAACTCTCCATCTTTACCAAATTGCGATCCACAAAATACGCATATATTTTGGAATCGTCGAATTGGTGTTTTCTCCATTTCTACAAGTACTCTAAACTTGTGTAAGACAATGATGCACATTAGGTATTATGCGATTCAAGTGCAAGACAGGTTATAAAATGACATTTGAAAACATGCAGAATGGATATATACACACGTAAAGCTCTCAAATTTGACACATGGGGACATAATTTCGGTGGGGGTTGCTCGATGCAGATTTATCGCCCCAAGATTTGAAAAAATGAGATATGCTTTCGGCAGGGTCTGACAGAACCTATAAACTTGTCTCCCACGTGAAGCATGGAAAATGGACATACACTTTCTGCGGAGTTTGACAAAACCGCCACACTTGTCTCCCACGTGAAGCATTAAAAATGGAGATACACTTTCGGCGAAGGTTGACAAAACATCCACACTTATCTCCCACGTGTACTTATGCCATAGGGTAGTCATATGGTTTGTCAAAAAGAAAACTTGAAATTAAAACAAACAAAATCAACAAACAACAATAATACAAAAACAACATTGATAATCAGATCAAACGAAACAAGAAAAAAATGAAATTTGACAACAACAACACACATTCAAATATACAAGTAGTTGTGATTGTGGCTCACATCTTCCTATGGTTTTACGTCCAGTAACGGCTGAAACGCCTTCTATGAGTCGGGGATTTGCTTCCCATCCAGTTTTCTTATAAACTGGCAAACAGGGTCGTTTTTAGTCAGATTCCTTAGACTATAACACTGCAATTCATCACGAAATTGTGTCCATAGATTAAGCAATTCACGCTGAACAAGTCCGCAAGAATGTGACTAAAGAGTTAATAAAACATTATCCAGCGACTCATTACTCAAACCATTCTTAATAAACGAAAGTTTATCTTCTCTGTTCTTAGACACAAAACCTAATGAACGACAAGTCTGGTTACAATTCCATCTAGCACATTTATAACATACTTGTAACCTTTTCGCTCTTCGCCTCTTGGCGTAGTAGCTCTTTCCTAGACTGGGCATGTATTTTGCGAGATTAATGTCCGGCTCACCGGACAATCTCACCTTGGCTTCGATAAGCCATCGGATATCAGCAGGCACATTTAAGAGCATCAATGCCCAAAGTCTAGTAATCCGTACTTTATAAATTTTAAACACAGCATTTTGAGGAAGTGAAGGAAAATATTTACGAAGGTTCGATAAAAAGATATCGGCATCCATTGAAGAGGAGAAAAGAAGAGATATTACCGATAATACGATTGAGTCTGTTTTTCCCCAAGATATGCACGTTTCAAACCTTCGAGCAATGGCTTCAGCTCTCTTTTGGATGTTTCCTCAAGCTGTTGCACAAATGAGTTCGAAGTACGGAATAATCAAATTAAACAAAACAAAGGAAAAGAAAAGAGCAGAAACGAAACTAAAGACACAGAAAAGAGATAACAACACGATATCAAACAAAAGTAAAAAAAAAGTAAAAAAAATATAAAAACAAATAAGACAGATGGCAAAGAGAGATAAAACCTGGTCAATTTGATGGTCTACGAAAAGAATCTCCTCGAGACACGAAAACTGATCATTATTCATTATTTTATTTTTCTTTTCTTTTTTTTTTCAAAAAATATTGGGTTGCCTCCAAATAAGCGCTTGGTTTAACGTCCTCAGCCCGACGTTGGTTCCATCATGAGAGGATCCAATTTCTATTGTGCTTCCCTAATGGGCTTGGATCCCTCTTCTAACAAGATACGGTCAATGCATATGGATGGGCCTTGGATTTCAACAATTGTCCACTCAATAGCTATTTTGTGATCTGTAAGTATTCGGACGAGTTTATCTTCTTGTATTCGTGCAAGGCCCATTTCCATTGTAACTCGCAAAGTATCATTCTCACCCAAGAATCCATTATTCAAATGATCTGGAAGTGACTTAAGCTCCACGGTATTGGCCTTCATCACAGAATGAGAAGTTTCTCATTAGATAAAGACAATTCAATATACGAAACATCATACCTGCTTATGGTTATGGCTATAGTCTCATCTAAGCTTTCCAGAGCTTCCTTCACTTTCTTACGACCTTGTATCAAAATTCTTGATTCCCTTAGAATTTTCTGTCCCTATGTGCTCATTAATAGCTATCTCCACTCCATTCTTGCGAGTTAACTCAAAACATTGTTGTGGCAGAGAATCAACAACGTCAACTGCCAAAACAGAATGTAAGTCACTAGAGTACCTCATTGCCTCAAAAATATTGAAACATATCACCTTGCCATCAAACTCAATGATAAGAGTGCCATCATGAACATCAATCTTGGTTCTAACAGTTTTCGAGAATGGTCTCCCTAAAAGAATCAGAGTTGGATTAGGAGATGTCTCATCATCTATTTCAAGGACATAGAAGTTTGCTGGAAAAACCAATTGATTCACCTGCACAAGCACATCTTCCACAACTCTTTTGGGATATGCATTAAAATGATCAGCAAACTGAATGGTAATACCAGTTTTCGCAAAGGTCCAAGATTTAAAGAAGCATAAATAAATGGCATGACATTAATAGATGCTCCTAAATCTAACATAGCTCTTTCAAACTTTGTTTTACCAATGGTGCATGGAATGGTGAACGTACCTGGATCTTTGCATTTTCAGAGGAATTTTTCTTTGTAGTACAGCTGAAAACATTTTCTCCCACACTTACTTCTCATTTCCCTTCAACTTTCTCTTGTTGGGATAACTCCTTTCGAGAAATTTTGTACAAAAAGGTACTTTGCTTGATAGCATCCAGAATGTATATTTACCTCGATTTTGTGAGAAGTTTGCATGATTTTCTTGTTCTTTGTTTCCTCCTTCTTGATTTTGCAAATCTGCTAGGAAATGGTGGAGGAGTAACATAAGAAGGAATTGAGTTTTAAGATCTACCTGAGAAGTGATGTGTTGGTTCATTGTGAAGTTATGTCATCTCCTTCATCAGTTTGTGATTTCTTTGTCAGGTTTTGGGATACTTGCCCCATTTTCCATTTGCTCTCTATTTCAAATTTGCTCTCCACTTCACAAAGTTATCAGACAAGCATTCTCTCTTGGATTGATCACCGTTTGAGAAGATAATTTTTCTGAGCATTGGCCCTCGAATTTGCTCATGCTAGTAGCCAATTGTCCCATTTGATTTGCCAGGTTTTGGATACTTGCCGCAGTTTCCTGCTGGAATTGCATTGTGTTAGTGGCAAGTGCATTAACAATATCCTGGAGTGACATACCTGAGTTTTCTGGAGCCGGTTGTAGTGCTGGTTGTGGCATTGGTGGTGGTTGCATTTGAAATGGTTTGGCTGCCTTTAGGTTGATTGAAACCTTGTGGCCGATTTGGTATGGCATTGGAGCGTTGGTTGATGATTCCAATAACTGAAATTAGGGTGATCTTCCCATCCAGCACTGTAAGTGTTAGAGAAGGTATCATACCATTGCCTTGTTTATCCTGGAAATCCATCCGTGGCATTGGCTTGTTCCATATCTCCTTGCAAAGTTGGATACATGTCGATTGGATGCTCCGTGGTAGAATATACCTCAAATGCATAAGATTTCTGCATATGTCCTACAGCCATGTTTTCCACAAGAGAAGTTAGCTCACAAAGTTGTTGTTCAATGTTCTGAGTGCTTACCTCAATTACACTCCAATGTAATTGGCTCAAATTGGCTACTGATTGATAGAAGTTTACTGCCATGTTGTCTAAACACAAACAATCAGAAAAGAAAAACAAAGAAAATATGAATCAACAATGAAAACAAAATAACAATCGATTAGAAAATCAATCCCTGGCAACGGCGCCAAAAACTTGATGCGTTCGAAACTAGCAAGTATACTAGTCGCACAAGTAATAAAGTGCTAAGTAAGATATCGTTCCCACGAGGATTGATTCTAATTGAATTTGTTATTTCCAGCAACAATAAACTAAACAGGGGGGATTTTTTGTTGAATGCTTTACTAAATGAAATAAGAATGCAAGTAAAGAATAACAAAACAGAAAGTAAATTTGAATGAAAAATCAATGGGAGAAAGCTGGTTAAGGATCCTTCTCTACCACAAGATATGGATTTGCGAATTAATTGTAGAATTGTCATCTAATTACAGCATTGAAGTTATCAACCGTAGATAATAACAAGCTCTATTACCCCAATCTTTCCTTACTTTGTTGTTAAATAAAACAAGCTCTTAATTTAATCTCTATCCATTAAACAACCTAGAACAAGCTCTCTAAATTTAATTCAATGGATGCATTACGATAAGAAATATAGGTTGATCTAAGCAATAAAAACACAAGCTCGGATTATTTAACTTAGGTTGTATTCTCCAATTGCAATCTCTGATCACAATTTTGCTACTAAGGATTAGAAATTCAAGACAATTACGGATTAAGATTTCTACTCTAGCAATAGACAACAACCAGATTTATTCAGTATGTCCCTTCAAATACATCCAGCAAGCAATCATAAGCATTAGATATAGAAAAATACAAGCAAATTCAATTAGAGAATTGGATAACAACTTCTTGCACAATCAACTTACAAAAACCATATCGGAGCTTTGAAATCACCTTCAACCAATTCAGATTCAGTTACACATGTTTAAGAACGTGGTAAATACAATACAACATGGAGACATTCCAGAAAATGAAAGGGAAGGGAAAAACTTAGCAAATTTGATGTAATTCTCTTTGGATTGTAGTTCTTCCTCTTCCAAGCTTCCTTTCTCCTTCAAGAACTCCAAGAGATGAAAGAATTCCAGAGCAGCAGCCTCTACCACGTTCTCCCCTCTTCAAGTTATGAAATAAAACCCTAAATGTGTTTAAATACTCTGCTACAGTAACGTGCTACAATGTCCCGTATTATACATGCTACAGTGATGTGTGGAATTACATTTCTACACTTCTCACACTGTTTTGATTACACCTTTCGGTACACTGAATGGATTCATAAACCGTAAATTTCTCCAAAAAGTAGACTTCGAGAGCTTTTCAACGGTATATGATATGTCATCGGGTTCATTGTATATCAATACAATTAAATCCCAGAAGATGGTTGACTAGCAGAGGTGAAAATGAAGGGTTTTACTCCATTTTTGTGCAAGTTGCTCCAAAACTCCTACAAACATCAAAACCACACAAAAACATAAAAATACCAAGGAATATAGCAAAGAAACATGGACGAATTGATATGAAAATGATATATAAATAGACACTTATCAGTAAGCTTGCTATGAACAGTAAATTTGTGAACCAGTACTATATATATGTGATATGGTGTTAATTAACATAGATATCTATAGATTTGGATTTATCAAGCTTGAGGAAACAGACATGTAATCTTTTATTTGCTATTGGTTTCACTTGATTTGGATTTAAAATGAATTTTTGGTGAATTTTTGAAGATAGATGTTGAAAACTAAAACTTACTGTTCATCTTGGCCAGTTGCATGATTTTGTGAAACTGTATCAAATGATGAGTCATTTTTGCAATTTCTTTCTTGATTTAGAAAATGGATATATCAAGCTTTAAAATTCCACTAGTTTCATTAAATTTTGTTTTGAAATGGATTTTTGGTTGTGTTTGGCCTTGAAACAAAATTTCAATGAATTTCCTAAGATGCCTGCTAAAAACTAAAATTTTTGTTGTGTACATGAACTAGCAATATAGTTTTGAAAAAAGGTACCAACTAGACAATGATCTTGGGAAACCAATATTTTTTAAAATAGACTCAGTGATCTTTCTTTTTCAAGTCATATCACTTCAATAACATTTTTTCGCAATTTTAAAGAATTTTCCAAAGTTGGTTGCATAATCTTGGAAATTTGCATTGTTCATTTATTGGTTTGAATATTTTAAGAAAATTGCATAAGATGTAAAGTTGCCTTACAGAACCAATATTTTGGTCTTATTCCACGCTTCTCAAGCTTTCAATTCTAAGAAGTTTCATTCAAATTGGGTTTTGGTGCAATCCATGATGATTTTCCAAAGTTGTTAGTAGCTCAATGTTTTCTCTCTACTCGTAAATTATGTATTGTTTGTGGACTTGAGATAAGTGGAATTATGTGTGCCTTTACTTAAGTACTTGGAATGACAGTTTGGATTGTGTTGGACTTGACCTGAGTTAATTGGTATAGACCAGCTTGATGGTCTAGAATAAATATTGTGTACTTGAGGTTCTTTAGATTGAGTGACGTCATTGGCTATAGGTGAGTGTTGGACCATTATGATATGGACCTAAGGATAATGCTAGGTGGTGGAATCAATTATCATGAGCATATTTGTATATTTATCCTTGGATTGTGCATGTGTAATTTGTAGCTTATATAGTTTGTGATGTTGGTTAATGGTATGTGTTATGTAATTATGCATGGATGATAAATGATTCATATGGATGTAATGTAGGTTACTGAATGTGCATAAAGTATGGTTGCATAAATGGTAAATGATTGTGTGGCATAGGATGCTAGTTAATGGATATATGCGACGCGATGGTGTACGGATGACAATTAATATGTTATACATGATATTGGTTACTGGATATGCATGGCACTTTATTATACCAGTGGTTGTTTTATGTTGCATATGAAATTTGCTAATATATATGCTTCCTATTAGTAAATGATGGCTTTTGATATATATAGTTAGTGATATTGATTAATGAAGATATATGATGAGTTGGTATTGGAAGATGGCCTGTCTTGAATACGCATACAAGGGGAACATAGACTTGAAAAATTATTGATGTGTTGGTATTAGACCTTGCATGGGTTGTCCGGTATTCAGATATAAAGGGAACACCGGTTTGAGATTCTAGCATTTGGCCTTGGATGGGCCGTTGTGATACAGGTCCAAGGGAAACACCCTATCGAGGGATTGATTGGTAGATTCATTTGTACAAACTTATAAATAATGATGAATGATGTGAAGTATGTATTATTGTTAATAGATGTGCACGACTTAAGGATGTTTAATAGCTTGAGTAGTCACTACTGCTTGTTTATATATATTCTTTGGTTTTGCATTATGCATAATATTTGGGCAAGGAAAGTGTTGACTTGAATGGCATGTGATGTTGGTTCTTCAATGTGCATGATGCTTTTATGCATGCATGGTAAAGGAATGTGTGCGAACTTGAGTTAAGTGGTTTATCTGTGCACACCAACTCAAGGGACCGGTATATTGAAATTCAAATGTGTGTAGACTTGATTTGAGTGGTTTGTGTGTAGGCCAGCTCAAGGGACCGGTGTATTGAAATTGAATGTGTCTGGACTTGAGTTGGGTGGTTTGTGCGTGCACCAACTCAAGGGGCCCGATGGAAACTTGTTCAATCCTTAGTTATGGGATGGCCCTAAGGATATGATATTAGGTCATTCCCTAGTTTTGGTGGTCGTAAGGATATCACAGTTAAAAATGAAAATTTCGTACGTACCTTGGTTTGGGTGGTGTTACTTGTGTGCGCTGCCATCAACCATCACGTCACGGTTTAGGAATTTTAACCCAATTCTGTTTTGAAGCTCGGGCTAGACGCACTATCGGATGGGCTTCCCTATCTCAGATACTTGCATGCGTGTAACAGTCGTGGGTTATGCTTTGGGTCCAGCCTAGACCATGGTAGTCACATTTTATTGTAACTAATGAAACATGTATGAGGATTTGGGTATTGATGTATGTATATGTATATTCCATAGATAATGTATTAGACTCCGATATTGGACTTATGTGAGATGTTTGGAAAAAAAAATTGCTCTATTTTTCAAAACATTTAATCACACTTGAGGTCTCCATATTAGAGATTTCAGGGTGTGACACCTAAGATATCCTATTTATATGTATAAGGTTTTAAGACTCCCAATTCTATAAGAAAAAAGACAACATAATTTCTAGATTTGAACTTGCAGGGCCTTGCAATCGTTATGATATGAAGTAAAAGAGTGCAATTAAAGAGGCGCAGGGGCGTTAACCTCTCTGTTTGATTGCCAAATTTGATTCTTGATTTTTGCATGGGCTCACAATTAGAAACGAGTGGGGGTGCTTATCAATTTGCCACTTTGCACTCTTTTGCACCATCTCCTCTCAATTCTCATATACAAGTCATAATTGCAAAACAAGCACAACGCACATATAAAACTAACAAGAACACCTAAGAGTAGAGATGGCAAAAACCCAGGGCCGGGCCGGGGCCCCTGGAAGGTTTTTTAATCCCCATCCCAGGAAAATTCCCCGAAAATTCTAGGGTCGGGCCGGGGCCGAGGAATTTAATGTATCCAGATTATAGTTACATATGATGCAAAAAGGCAAAAAAAAAAACCTAAAACAAGCAACCTACCAAAACGCTCGACAAAACTCGACGCGTTCGATAGAGCTCGACACAACTCAACGTGTACGTGTCGAGTGTCGGATAATGCATCCGACACTCGATGTCTTCTAAAATAGACGGATATCGAGTGTCGGTTGTGAATCCGACACGACTCGACATGTAAGTGTCGAGGATCGGATGATGCATCCGACACTCGATGTCTTCTAAAATAGACTGATATCGAGTGTCGGTTGTGAATTTGACATGACTCGACATGTAAGTGTCAAGTATGTCTTCTAAAATAGATAATATCGAGTGTCAGATGCATCATCCGATACGACTCAACATGTAAGTGTCGAGTGTCAGATAATACATCCGACATTCGATGTCTCATCCGACAATCGATGTCTTCTAAAATAGACTGATATCGAGTGTCGATTGTGAATCCGACACGACTTGACATGTAAGTATCGAGTGTTGGATGATGCATCCGACACTCGACGTCTTTTAAAATAGATAATATCGAGTGTCGGATGCACCATCCGATATGACTCGACATGTAAGTGTCGAGTGTCAGATGATGCATCCGACACTCGATGTCTTCTAAAATAGACTAATATCGAGTGTCGGTTGTGAATTCGACACGACTCGACATGTAAGTGCCGAGTGTCGGATGCACCATCCGACACGTCCAACACTCGATGTCTTCGAAAATAGACGGATGTCGAGTGTCAGATTTCTTTGTGTCGTAAATTAAGGTCATGACAGAACCTAAGTAGTAAGGTATTTTTATATTTATTCCGGGCTAGGGCTGGGCCGAGGAGCCTAGTCCCTGACCCCTGCCCGGCTCCGGGCGTTCCCTGGGATTCCTCTCCCCGTCCCCGGCCAATCTCCCTAAAAATCCAGGCAATTCCCCAGCAAATATCGGGCCGAAGATCCGGGTACCCGGCCCCAGCGAAGTAATTTTGCCATCCTTGCCCAAGAGCCAATCAAATATCAAGCCTAAAGTTATTTAATTCATGAGTAAAATCTCACTTATCATGAACTCAACAAAAAAGCCTCTAAATGTTAAAACATGGATGTAATCTAAAATGCGTAGGAGCCACCTAGCCGTTCTCCCACGTTGAGTCATAATAGTGAGCAAACAAATTCAAAAGTAATTTTCTATAGTTAACACCCATCTTCACCAAAGCGTTAGAGGATGTAGTACTAAAATCCATTCATATACGTTAAAAACAAATCAAATATTTAAGAGTGATAATACTATAGGTCAAAACTCGATAAATCCTTGTATGATTATCAGTTATTAACTAAGTTGTAGGAATAAAAAATTAAAAAAAAAAAAATCATAGCACATCTATTGTGTTTTTTAATGTATAAGGTGTTTACTCGCTTTGAGGCATAGCCTGAAAGATCCATGTGGATGAACTAGTCAACGCAGATCTTGTGCTAGCATTGTTTAAAGATTAAAAAAAAAGGTGCAAAGTTCATTGCCTAAGATTTTCTATATATTATATAAGTTGTTTCTTGGAACTATTTTTATTGAATTTAAAAAAGTTTAAATCCAATTTACCCTTGAAAATGTCAGAGTTTAAGCGCCAAGTTATCATGTAGCTGCTTACGATCAAGTTGCAGCTATATTAACTAAATCTCCCTCTCAGCGTTATTTTAATGGACTTAAAGAGAAACTACTTGTGTATTCTTCTCATTGTTCAAAATTGTAGTAGTGGAGAAGTCCGGTAGAGGAAGTTGTAAGGAAATATTTAATAAGTAGATTAATCTCAAAACTGTTACTATTGCTGATGTGCTGGCCGTTGGCTTATGGCTATTGTCACAACTCGTATTAGTAATTATTAGCTAAGTATATAATACCAGATCAATTATAACCAAATTGTAACAAAGATAATTGATACATAATCAACGAAACAAAAAAAAAAGTAACATGAATAAAATAAATAGAAACACATTTTTTTTAACGTGGTTCTATTCTCAATAACCTACATCCTCTGAGGCAATTTCAAGCTTTAGAATTTTTAAATGTAAAAATGATTACACCAGACTTGTATACTATAAATTCCCTCTATCTATACTAATGTCTGGTCCAGGTCTTATGCACAGATGCCATCTGTGATAGATTTCTTTGTCTTAGACAAGACTCTCTCTTGTTATATTACCTAGCAATGATAATCTCGCTCTTCCCCAACTGTACCAGAGTGAACATTCTTCTATCTTAAAACACTCCTCTTACACAACACAATAATGGTATCAAAGAAGAAAAGATCAAATAAAACAATTACATTAAAGAAGATAATCAATTTATCAATCTCAATGTACTATGAGATAAACTCTCTAAAAATTGTCTCTGACTCTTGAAGCTCATCACTCACTTGGATCCCAAGTGGATGCTTTCAGCATGTCATTGTCTTTCTTTGTATAGGCAGCCAAATTGATCAAGAGATGAGGATATGTTGATCATAGCTTTAAGTTTCAAAGATAATCATCGTCATGGAGATTGAAACTTGATTACAAAGATTTTAAATTCAAGCACAATTTATCATTATTACTACAACAAAATGTACTTTTTGAGAGAAATAAATTTGCAACATAAAGTATGTTTTTTTATGTAAAGTATAAAAAAATTTTAAACATAATATTTTTAATTATTAGTTACTTATTATTTTGTATTGAAAAAGTATTATTGGCAACAAAACATATATTGATACCAAAAGATGCTTTTATTAACTAATATTTTTCTATTAAATTAAAAGTTATTTGTGATTATTTTTTTCAAGCACGCCTATATTTTATATTAAAAATGATTTCTTTTGTTATAGAATGTTTTCATTGAAGACAATATAAGATTGATAACATAATATTGTTTTTCGAGATTACATATTTTGTTTTTGAAAGTATTAGTATTTGATCTAAATGCTAATATTGACAATTATTATTGTTGATAAAAATAGTGTTTTTTGTTACAACATTTGTGAAAAAGGAAATAAAAGCAATTAAATATTTAATATAATTTAGACAATTTCATAATTTAATAATTCACAATAATTATAGAGTTTTGAATTAAAAAGTCAAAATCCAAGAACAATAATTACATAATAATAATAATAACAACGATATTGTAACAATAAAAATTTAACATAAACTACTGCCTATTAATTGTTGTGAAGACTCTTCAATTTCTTCTAAGTCAATTTCTATATCTTAAAAGTTACTTTCCACAACCTCTTCCATGTTTATATCAACATTTACTTGTAATTAGGCTTCAATGCTTAATTATTTAGAAGTGTATTTGAGGAAGCATAAATATTTTTAGTCATAATTCACAATTTTGTTTATTAAAATATATCAAGTACTGATTTCTTGCATTCAGCTACTTAATTTGTTCATAATTTTTAATTTTTTTTAAAATTATTACCTTAATTATGCACCATATTAAGGTATTATATTTAGGTTCCATTACTTTTGTCCTCTTCATAGTAATAACGATATTTAATAATTAATATATATTATTACAGATAGTACTGTATTTACTAATTAAATTATTTTATAAAAAATAATAATATTCTAATATAAATATATATTTATCCTCCATCTCATAAAATTATCAGAAAAATTTATATTTGAAATAAAAATTAAGATATTTAATAACAAATTTCCTTTATAAATAATAACGAAATCTAATTACTAATTCACCCTACAAGAAAAACACGGATATTAGCCGGTATCTTTTTGTCGGTCTTCAAAGTACTAACAAGTATGACTAGGCTTTCATTTGTTGAACCCCGCCTCTTCACATAAGCCGCGAAATATCCCCCTCGTATATAAATGATTCACTTTTTCAGTCTAAGTTCGAAATCCCTCTGCCTGGTCCTAACGGTCTCTTAGTATCCCTAACCTTACTTTTCCTTTTATCATCTCATCTCACGAAATCCCTCAAATTGTTTTTTGTGCTTCTTGAAGGAATTCTCTTTGCCTCTTCCTCCCAGTCGCAATATTGTGAACAAGGGATGGGGCCATCTCTTCCTCTCATGTTCTCGCGACATATGTGATCACCCACTAAAAATTTGCAAATTGAAATAAATTTACATAAATTTTGTCACCGAAATCACTCTTTCTCTGAACGAATTGGTAAGATTTCCATTTTTTGTTTCAATTGATCAGAGTTAGGGTTGATGAGCTCATGCATTACAGCATGAGCCTTCTAGAATCCCTCCCATGTGAATGTATTGTTAGTCAATTAGTTAGGCACCTCCCATTTTGAAAGTTAAAGGTAGTGGCCAAATTGATTTGAAATTGTATGCAGAATTTTTCCTATAAATATGGGACGAATTCTTCCTTGATTAAGAATTAGAGAAACTCCAGAGAGAGTTCAGGAATTAGAACCATAGAGTTCTGAGTATTAGAGAGCCAGGTTGAGCTCCAGGAAATTTAGGGGAGTTTTTGTATAATTCTTGTATATTAATTTTCTCTGTTAATACAAGTTAATTTTCTCCCAAATTCTGTTCTGACTTTGCATTGCATCCCCAACAAGTGGTATCAGAGCCTCGTTGAGCTCCTAGAACGTCAGAACAGAGAGGAAAAATTCAGAGAAAATTCGTCCCTTGTTTCTGGAAAATTTCGATTTTTCAGAAAGTCTTCGAATTCCAAATTTGAAGTGTTCTGTGTGTTCGTGACATCGTGCTGATCATTCTGTAATTTTTCGGCGACCGAAACGGCGTCCAGATAAGCTGCACGCGCCGACGACCTGCACTGCGAGTGGGCTTCACTCGCCTCACGCGCTGTACGCGCGTCTCAAGGAAGAAGACGGTCCACGTCAGCGCCACGCAATCAGCCACGTCAGTGCGTTTTTTGCCACGTCATCTTGACACGTCAGCACTGTCACGTCAGCTTCACCACGCCAGCAAGTCCACGTCATCATACACGTGTCGCCACGTCATCAGCCACATCATCACAGTGGACCCCATTTGCCACGTCAGCAAATTGTTGAAAAATTCCATTTTGGCCCCTGTATTTTCGGGTAATAACTTTTGACCCCCTGAGTTTATGAAACTTACATTTCAGTCCCTAGGAAATTTCAGTTCGACCCCTGTAGTTCTGGTGACTAACATTATGCCCCCTTTAGTTTCTAAAATTTCAGTTTAGCCCTTAAGAAATTTCAATTTAGTCCTTAGAATTTCCAAGCTTAGTATTTATTGCATAAAAGGAATTTTTGAGCCCCGGAAGAGGCTATTCCACCATTTTTGACCGTTCCAGACGTAACAGTGGGCTCGGATTTTTGAAATTAAATTTCCATTTTAGTGAATTAATTATTCTAAAATGGAAGAATCATCCGAAGCCATGATAAAATTGACTGCTACCCACTACACACTGTGGAGACCCAAGATGGAAGATCTCCTTAGTTGTAAGGATCTATATGACCCTATAGAATTTGAAGGGCAGAGACCTGAGACAGAAAAAGAGGCAGAGTGGAAGAAAATTAACAGAAAATGCATCGGTCAGATCAGACAATGGATCGATCATAGTGTCTTCCACCATGTAGCCAAAGAAACAGATGCATATACTCTATGAAAAAAATTAGAGAGTATGTATCAAGCCAAGTCAACACGGAACAAAGTCATCCTGATGAGACGGCTTGTAAACTTGAAGTTGCGGAGCGGAAGTCCTGTAGTAGAACATACAAGTGAGTTCCAAAACTTGGTGAATCAGTTGACAGCAGTCGAGTTACAGCTTAGAGACGAAGAACAAGCCCTTCTACTTCTCAGTTCCCTTCCAGATTCATGGGAGACGTTAGTGGTCTCCATCAGTAATTCCGCACCCGGAGGCAAACTTACCTTATCAATGGTTAAGGATGCCTTGATGAACGAGGAGGCGAGAAGAAAAGATGCAGGCGCCAGTCAAGATGAAGCCTACATCATGGAGAATCGAGGAAGACAGTCTCGAGGTGAAGACTGGAGAAGAGGTAGAAGCAAAAGCAGAGGAAGATCAACAAACAGAAGGGGCAGATCAACAGATGGGCGGAGACCCACCTACAAATGCTATCACTGTGGCAAAGAGGGTCACATGAAGAAAAATTGTCGCAGTCTTCAGAAGCAGAACCAGGAGAGTTCACAAGCACAAAGTAGCGACGAGCCACGAGTTACAATCGTAGAAGATGTGACCATTTGTGCAGAAGAGACGTGCTTCCACACAGCGGACCAAGGAGTAGAATGGGTAATTGACACAGCAGCTTCCTGCCACGTCACTCCTTGCAGAGAGATCTTCACCACATACAAAGTAGGAGACTTTGGGATAGTGAAGATGGGTAACAACAGCACTGCCAAAATCATGGGAATTGGTGATATTCAATTCCAAACGAACGTCGGGTGCAAAATAACTTTGAAGGACGTTCGTCATGTGCCAGATCTTCGACTCAACTTGCTCTCGGTAAAAGCCTTTGATCAGCAAGGCTATGGGAGCTGCTTCACCAATGGTACATGGAAGATGTTGAAGGGGGTAATGGTGGTTGCTCGAGGTAAATTATGTGACAATCTTTACTGGACTCATGTAAGGATAAACGGAGAGAGCCTTCATGTAGCAGAGCACATGGTACCTCTGGATTTGTGGCATAAAAGGCTCGGTCACATGGGTGAAAAGGGCTTATCAACTCTTCAGAAAAAGAAGCTGATTACTGTTTCCAAGGATGCAGTGTCTCATCCTTGCGATTATTGTTTGTATGGGAAACAACGGAGGGTGTCATTCAGCTCCTCATCAGTGAAGAAATCAAAGTTGTTGGAGCTAGTACACAGTGATGTATGCGGACCTCTCAAAGTGGAGAGCCTAGGCGGTAAAAGGTATTTCTTGACCTTTATTGATGATGCATCTCGGAAAGTGTGGGTGTATTTCCTCAGGACGAAGGATGAAGTTCTGGAGAAGTTCAAAGAGTTTCACACCATGGTAGAACGTGAAACAAGTAAGAAATTAAAATGCCTTCGATCAGATAACGGAGGCGAGTATACCTCCAGAGAGTTCAATGCCTACTGTCGAAGATACGGCATTCGACATGAAAGAACAGTCCCACGCATACCACAACACAATGGAGTGGCCGAGAGGATGAATCGAACCATCATGGAACGAGTCAGAAGCATGCTCAGATTGGCTAAGTTACCCAAGCCATTCTAGGGGGAGGCAGTTCGCACCGCCTGTTACTTAATCAACAGAGCACCATCGGCACCACTGAACTTCGAGATTCCAGAAAAGGTATGGTCAAATAAAAAGCCCTCTTATAATCATTTAAAAGTGTTTGGTTGTTTAGCCTTCGTACATGTATCCAAGGAGCTCAAACAGAAGCTCGATGCAAGAACTGTTCCATGTATCTTCATCGGTTATGGAGATGAAGAATTCGGATACAGATTATGGGATCCCAAAGAAAAGAAAGTCATTCGGAGTAGAGATGTCGTATTTCACGAAGACCAAACATATGAAGACGTTGAAAAGACAACAAAATCTAAAAATCCCACTAGCAGTGCCCCAGATATTGTTGCAGATTCTACCCCAATACCAAATGCCACAAGAAATGATGAAGTACCAGATGAAGTTCCAGAAGCAGATCAGGAGGAGGAAAATGAAGAGATTGATGAGCCGGAGGAGCCACAATCACCTATAGAAGCTGTTGTACCTCCTGGAAATGAAGAACCTCAGCTACGATGATCTGAGCGAGGTCGGATTCCGTCGAGGAGATATCCGGAATCAGAGTGCACACTGCTTACTGATGAGGGGGAGCTAGAAAGCTTTCATGAAGCTTTATCTCATCCAGACAAAGAACGATGGCTGCATGCAATGCAAGATGAGATGAATTCTCTAGAGAAGAACAAAACTTATGAACTGGTCGAACTCCCAGACGGAAAGAAGGCACTGAAGAACAAGTGGGTATTCAAGCTCAAGAAAGATGGAACAGGAAAGGTGATGAAGCATAAAGCCCGATTGGTGGTAAAAGGATACCTTCAGAAGAAAGGAATTGACTTTGATGAAATCTTTTCACCGGTAGTAAAAATGTCCTCAATCCGCGTCATCCTCGGATTGACAGCAAGTCTTGATTTGGAGCTTGAACAGATGGATGTGAAGACAGCATTTTCTTCATGGAGACTTGCATGAAGAAATCTACATGGAGCAGCCAGAAGGGTTCGAGGTTCAAGAAAAAGAACACCTCGTGTGCAAGCTCAAAAAGAGCTTGGATGGCCTCAAACATGCACCAAGGCAATGGTACAAGAAGTTTGACTCCTTCATGGTGAGTCATGGGTACAAAAGAACTGCTGCAGACCAATGTGTCTACTTCCAGAAACTTCTAGATGGAGACTTTGTTGCACTCATGTTATACGTGGATGACATGTTGATCGTCGGGAAGGATGCAACAAAAATAAAGCATCTAAAGAAGGAACTTTCAAAAACCTTTGATATGAAGGACTTGGGACCAGCTCAGCAAATCTTGGAAATGCACATTCGTCGAGACAGAAAACAGAAAAAATTATGGTTGTCTCAGGAGAAATATGTTGAACGGGTGATCCAAAGGTTCAACATGGATAGTGCCAAGCTAGTTAGTGTACCACTGGCTAATCACTTCAAGCTGAGCAAGAGATCATGTCCCTCATCCAAGAAAGAGATAAAGGACATGGCGTCGGTGCCCTATTCTTCTGCTGTAGGAAGTTTGATGTATGCCATGGTGTGTACAAGGCCAGATATTGCTCATACTGTAGGAGTCGTGAGCAGATTTCTCTCCAACCCAGGGAAAGAATATTGGGAGGCAGTCAAGTGGATTCTCAGATATCTTAAAGGCACCTCGAAGATATGCTTGTATTACGGGGGAGCTGATCCAATCTTAGAAGGCTATACAGATTCAGATATGGCCGGAGATCCTGACAGTAGGAAATCTACATCAGGTTTTGTTTACACTTTTGCAGGGGGAGCTGTGTCATGGCAGTCAAGACTACAGAAGTGTGTTGCGCTATCCACGACAGAGGCAAAATACATTGCCGCAGCGGAAGCTGGAAAAGAAATATTGTGGTTAAAGCGGTTTCTCCAAGAACTTGGGATCGAGCAAAAGGAGTACAAAGTACACTGTGATAGTCAAAGTGCTCTGGATTTAAGCAAGAATTCAGTGTACCATTCTCGAACGAAGCATATCGACATCCGCTATCATTGGATACGAGAGGTGATGGACAAGCAACTGTTAAAACTAGTGAAGATCCATACTAAAGAGAATCCAACTGACATGTTAACAAAAGTGGTCACCAGAGACAAGCTAGAACTATGCAGAGACATAGTTGGACTAGAAGCTGTCTAATTACTTTTGTTGTTACTCCCCTTTCACATGGGATAGAGGGGGAGAATTGATGAGCTCATGCATGACAGCATGAGCCTTCTAGAATCCCTCCCATGTGAATGCATTGTTAGTCAAATTAGTTAGGCACCTCCCATTTTGAAAGTCAAAGGTAGTGGCCAAATTGATTTGAAATTGTATGCAGAATTTTTCCTATAAATATGGGACGAATTATACCTTGATTAAGTATTAGAGAAACTCCAGAGAGAGTTCAGGAATTAGAACCAGAGAGTTCTGAGTGTTAAAGAGCCAGATTGAGCTCCAGGAAATTTAGGGGAGTTTTTGTATAATTCTTGTATATTAATTTTCTCTGTTAATACAAGTTAATTTTCTCCCAAATTCTGTTCTGACTTTGCATTGCATCCCCAACAAGGGTTAGGGATTTTGCATTTGGGGGTTAGTGTTGATTAACTTGGGTTTAGGTTTAATGCATTTGGGGCTTTCTTCTATCAGATGTCGAGTAGGATTCATCTTTATTTTCCTCTTATCCCTCCTTGTAATTACACCCTTGCTTTTTTTTTCTTCCTTGGTTTGGGTTTAGTTTGCTCTTTTGTTCTTGGACATAGCAATGGCCCCATACGTGTATTTATTCGTTAAGGTACTTTTGTTTGTTTCTTATTTCTATGAAATTGTTCTATCGTAAAACAAATTATGTAATTCTTGATATTTTCTAAGTAAAGTTTTTTTTCCCTTGCTTGTTCTGTAAGTTTGATGAAACATTGATGGCTTTAGAGTTTTTCTTCTTCTCTCCACTTGTTCCGATCTTGGATTTAATAGTAGAGTTTTATTTTTATTTCTTTTTGCATTTTTTTGTGTTTCCCTTTTGCTTACATTATCTGGGCTGTTCACAAGGTTTTATAGATTTTGTAATGTCATTGTGTTTCTGGAAACTTTTTTACTCTATTATGTACCAGTCTTATATCAATTATCATCATCTTATGTCATCTTTGTTCTTTGATTTTTCCTAGCTTAATCTCCTTCGTTCTTGAGAATGATGGCTTTACTGTTTGCAATGATTTGTGGCATTCTAATCTACTCAATCCATTTGAAGCAAATGAGGAATGGCACCATGATTAAATTTTAGAGTATCCAAGTTATGGGGAGACCTGATACTGCTAATAACATTAAGCAATTATTCCAAGGGATAAACTATCTCCATTAATTTTTACATACTACTGTGTTTTATCTAATCATTCATTAAGTGGGCTACATGTAAACTAATATATTCTAATGTACTGCTCGTAACTGGTTATTGGGCTAAACTAGATTCAGCATAGTTAACCTATGATTTCTTCAGGTTAGTATTCTTACTAGCTTAATTATTTCTTTAATTTTTTTTATTTGTCTCTATTTGTTCATGTGCATTAACTGATTGATGGGTGAGGAGGTTAATGGCAGGCGTGATAGTGGCTCATACAGATTGAAAAATTTGCAAATTGCTAACATGGGTGGCTTTCACAATTATATTTGTGGAGGTGGGTACGGTTTGTTGTCGAATGAGTGTCTTTGATCTTTTTACATATAAGTTTGTTACCGATCTGTTCAAGATTTTGTGTGTCATGCAATATTGATATTCTTTTATGTTAATGTTTAAAAAAATAATTTTATTGTTGGTTAAATCTTGGATTCATCTATATATTTTGATATTTAATAATTGATTTGAGACAACAAGTTGGTAGTCATTACTTTCCATATTGGTACAGAGAGTTTTGCTTTTATGTATTGTTTAATCTTGTGTAATTTTTTTTACTTCTCTTGTTGTTAGATTGTTAATTAACTTGGCCTTATTATTGCTATTTACTATTTGAATATGTGTGAAGATCTAGTCATCCTGGTTATAATATGATTAACAAATACAGTTCAATTGTTGTAAGTTTAAATTATCATGCTTGATTAATCATATTTTATTGGGTTTTTTGGCACTCAACTAGTTTATGTTGTAAATAGGGCATAAAATGGAACTCACATTGAAATTCTTCTATCAATCGTTGCAATAGTGCTCTAACACCTGTTCAGTTTTGGTTATCATTGGTGTTACTTATTAAAGCACCATGATGGCTATTTTGTAATATCATTAATCCCTTCTGTGAAATTTTTTGTAATTGCTGTTTATCATTGAACAGCTCAGGAAACATTTGTTTTGGTTTTATAACTGATAGATAGGCTGGTCTAATGTTTAGGACCTGCACCTACGCCCTCTTACCCCTTCTACTTGCCTCTTAATCCTCCTATAGTAGCATTAAATAATTTAGTTCAGAGCTGAACCAAATTTAAAATGTCTATAGATGTTGCAGAGCCACTCTTCTGTACTAACTGATGATGAAGGTAGGGATGCTTATGGCAGTAGGAATGGAATTTATTGATAATCAAGTAATATTGTCACTTTGTTCAAGAGTTGACTCTGAAACATTTTCAATATAAATTTTTGTGTCAATATTGTTGTTTTTATCCGGGACCCTATTCGCTGAAGCCTACTTACAGACGTTGAAGATGGGTACTTTCCAACACTACCACATCTCTCAAAGGTCTTCAAAATGGAGATACTGCTACAAGTGATATAAAGCTGGTAATGGCGCTCAGTTTTTCTTCTAAATGAGTGTTATAGTTACCTTATTTTTTTAACCTTATTTTTTACTGTAAAATTATAGCTCTAAGACTCGAAATTTGTTTATTTATTATATATAATAATAAACCTACCAATTATCCAAATAATTAACTCTTCACTTATGTGACAATGCTATGTTATAATGTCTATAATAAACCATTTGCGAAGGCTAATATTAAAAATTTTTCAAAAGCATCAAAATTAATCATTTTAAAGCTTTTTTAATTATATTTATTGCATTGTATTCAAATTTTGACATTACCAACTATTATCATTCAACCAAAAAAAAAAAAACTAAGAAATTATCTATTCATAAACACAAATGGCTAGTAATTAGTCAACTAGGTAGATGCGTAGTGGCCTTCTAGTTTTCAGGAATCTTAATTGCATAGAAAAGACTTGAGTTCCAATAAAGTTTAATTAAACTATGTGTAGTTTAAATATTGCATAGAAGAACCTTTTGCTTGAATGATTCTCTTACATCTTCCTCTAGATTTCTCATCTGCTGCCAAGATGAAAGTTATGCTTTATCTTAAAATATGTTTCCCTTTTCTCTCTTAGCTTGAGTTAATCTATGTGTTGCTTCTTGTTCAATCAAGGATGACTTGAGTATTCATGCAGGAGATTAGATACATTAGCAGAACTAAACTATAACTTTTTTTATATTGATTTTTCTTCTTTTTCATTTTTCTTAAATAATCTTCGTGTTGACACATCATTTCTCCCATTTTTATATAAGATCTCAATGTGTATCATTGTAGAAAGGGTGTAAAGTGAATATCATCATTCTAATATAAATTCTCATACTTTTAACAAGTTCTTTATGAATTGAATGATTGAAGGGAGTTAGATCTGCTAGATTTAACATTGATTCTATGTCTTTTTTACAACTTTTTCCTTTGAATTGTAGTCTCTTCTTTGGGAGATTCTTGTTGGTGTGGAATATATATATTTGTCAAAGGATTTGTTATACGTATTGCCTGGCTACAACTACAAGTGATTGATTGAATCTTAGGAGTTGTTAGTTGTCAAATATTTACATGTTGTAATGCAGTGGGAACATATCTTATGGCCTTCATAATGCTCCTAGCTCCTGCAGCTATTACATGTTCTGGTATGTATTATTTAAGGAAGCTGTCTCTTTTTTCGATATGAATTATTTAACGATCGATGGCTTCCAGTTTGATATTATGAGAAGGAAATACAACAAACTCAGCAAATTTTCCCATTTTTAATGATGTGGCAATTAGATGATTAAAAATCTTGGGTTTTTAAGGTGGTTGGACTTAAAAGAAGCAGTTGAAGTTCCTAGAAAAATGATTGAATACCTGCCTAAGTTTAATGAATGTCCATCCCAAATTTGATTACATTTGTGGATTCTAACTTGCATATCTTCATATATAGAGATTTCTTACTATATTTATTAAGTATTGAAATTCCTTGTCTTTTGTAGAGATTTTTATATATATTAATGCAATTTGAAAACATATCACAAGTATAAAGTCGGAAATCTTACTGCAAGTGTGATTTACTAAATGTATGTATATGGGATTCAATTATGTATCTACTTAAGTTTGTAATTATTTATATGTATATGTATCTATATATAGTTAAAAAATTATATAAATCATTGTTGTTTAAAAAAATTTATAATACTTGTGGGTTGATGACTGACAGGTATCTAATTTGTTGTTGTAGTACTTGCTAGTCAACGATTGACAAAAAAATCAATAACCAACGTGTATACAACAAAATTTGGGTATGTACTTGTCGGCTCATGGATTGACATGATACATTGTGTCAGTTTAACCAATTAACCATATATACATACTCATCATGGCACTTTATGTCAAACAAGAACCGACATGTAATTACATTTGTGTGGGTTTTTGACCGATACAAAAAGCCATTTTTCTTGTAATGATATATTTTATAAATAGTAAAATCTTTACTTACGAAATTATTTTATAATAAATACTAATATTTTAATACAAATGAATTTGTCCTTGATATAATGATATTATTTCGAAAAGATTTATATTTGAGGTAAAATCAATATATTTTAGCTACGAATTTCATTTATAACTAATCACTAATATATATTGTTATAGATAGTATAATATTTACTTGTAAAATTATTTATGGTTTTTAGGTTCAATCATGATGGCCAGAGACAGTAATCAGAAGCTTTTCTTGACTTGTAAGAACATCAAGATTCAACGTTGTAATGGGGTAAAAAGTTAAGTAGGTTTAGGACCGATGTGGTACTAAAGGGGGGAATATTCCAGAGGTTACGAATCATGTCTGTTCGATGCATTATGAATCAACCTTACATGAGAATTAGGGTTGTCGCCTGTAAGCAGGGTTCTCGCCTCCACGTATCTCTAACATTAAAGGTGTGTGCCCTTAGGCAAAAGTGACGCTTGTAACCTTTAAAACCCTAGTGATGTCTCCAGTTAGAGGTGCGTGCCTATAACGACAGTCCTACATCAAAAAAAAAGTTCATTTTCTAACTCTAGAGAGCCTAGATAAAGGTACCCAACCATTGGTTCTTAGCAAGTAGTTTTAAGGTGCAAAATACCTAAAAACTCTTATTTTAAGGGATTATGCATATTTTCAAAAATTTTCTTTAGTATAAATATTTCTTAGTGTTCTCGGCGTCTTTTGAAGAATTCTAGGATATCGATGCTAGTCAAAGATTCGGCTTCCAATTAAATCCAAAATTTGATAAGTTTTTTTAGGGTCTTCTCTTTAGTTTAAATATTTTATTTAGCGTAGTTTGTGATGTTTAGGGATAATTAGAAATAATTATGTGATGCTTAGTTTATGATTAGTTTAGTTAATTAGTAGTTAATTGTCATGTTTAGTTTAGGATTAGAGGTTTAATTAAGCATGTTTTATAGTTAATTACGTAGTAAATTAGTTGATAATTTTTCGTTAATTAGTTACTAATTATGCATGATTAGTGGTTAATTAAGCTTGATTAGTGATCAATTAGTGGTTAGTTATGTGATGCTTAGATATTAATTATGCATGCTTAATGTGAGCGGCCTCTCTCACTTAGTTCCCTGCGTGGTTTCCCTTTTGGTTGCCTAGAGGATTGTATGGGTCAAGTCACAGAGACAAGACTTGAAGAGTCAATTGGAAGCGCCACCTGGGTAAATAACCACGGGAAAAGTTTAGATGACGATAGTGGATCCCTTGTTTTTGGACCTAAGTACCTATCACCCCTTCAAAGATGAGTTCGGAAGTTAAATACGGGTTACACTTACCCAGATGTTAGTTTGGCCTCCATTGTGGGTTTACTAAGTTCTAGATTCTAAGTCGTTAATGTTTTTCTCATTGGTTCCTAAGTTTTATTATGTACACAACTGCTTTTTTTTTATTTTATTACATGTGAGGTGTTGATTGTTTATATACATATATGGAAATGGGAGAAGAGTTGATTATATTTCTGTTAAACATGTGGGAAGGGATTGAGGATTGCAACAATTTTTCAATAATTACAAAAAATAAATTATTACAAAACATAGGGTCTTAGGTTATCCCATTATTATTGAAAAGAGATATTGGTAAACACAATTAAAATAAAATGAAAATTAAGCATGAAATTGATCATTAACTAAACTACATTATACAGAGTTGGTAACTACATGTCTCTTAATTGATTTCTGATTGTCACATATTTCATCAATAACTACCCACTATGCATGGCATAATTAATGATTAACTAACTACAAGATTAATTACTAAACATGCATAATTAAGTCACTAATTAATCATTTCTATTCCTAAACATGACATAATTAACTAAACTAATCCTAAACTAAGCAAGACACAATTAATTAAACTAATCCAAAACTAAAAATGGTATAATTATTTTCTAATTATACTTAAGTTAATCATAGCAATTGATTGAAAATAAACAAAATGTAAATGCTAGAAAAGGCGCTCAGAATCTTATCTGACTTTGATCACTATCAAAGGAAGAATTTTGACTACAAAAATCGGTAGAAGGCAGAATTCTCCAAGTATTTCTTGAGAGAGCATGACTTGTTCTCGAAGTTAGGGCTACTGGCCCTTATATAGGCTAGTAAAGGGCCAAAATTGTGCTTTTTTCTCGATTTGGGGTTGTAGACTACAAGCGGTACTAGGGTTTATCAATTGGCTAACGACATAACTCTAAGGGCGCACGCTTGTAACGTTATAGGTGGCACTTTTTTCTAAAGGTACACACCTGTAATGTTACAAGCGGCACTAAGGTTTATAAACCTGCTTGAGGCGTAACCTTAAGGGCGTGCACCTGTAATGTTACAAGTGGCACTTTCTCCACTAGGGGCGCACGCCTATAACTCAAGAAGCGCCTACCTTAGCCTACAGGTACCAATCATATTCTTAGGTTCTTCTCTGTTTTGCACTGTTTGAGTCTTAATCACTCTCTCATCAGTATAGTATTAATTCTAAGCTACTTTTCTTTTCTACCCTTTCTGGTGTTATTTCTATAACTAAGCATAATCCTTTGATTTTACTGTCTCTAGTTATCATTATTGGGCTAAAAAAAGGGTAAGCAAAATTTTAATGCTTACATTTAGTGTAGTTGATTAATGATTAATAGTGTCATAATTAGTGGGAAATCATACGTTTAGAATAATATTTATTTTAATTATGTCTGTTATTATTAATGCCCTTATTTAATGATGAAGAACCAAGTTGAAAACTTTTTCAATTTATGATTATTCAATTTATTTTATTATAATTGTTATGAGAAATTGTTGTAATTCTCAATTCTTTCCCCATTGTTTAGTGGAAATGTAATAAATTCTTCTCTCCTTTCTATGCATGTATATAAACTGTCAACACCTCATATGTGATAAATAGAGAAAAGCAGTTATGTGCATAATAAAACTTACGATTCAGAGGATAATATTAGTAACCTAGAATCTAGAACTCAGTAAACTTATAGTGGAGGTGGGACTAATATCTAGGCAAGTGTGATTCGTTCTTAACTTTCCAAACTCATTTATGAAGAGGTGATGGGTAATTAGGTTTAAAAGCTAGGGATCGACTACCGTCATCTAAAATTTTTTTGTAGTTATTTACCTAGGTGACGACTTCGATTGTTTCTTAAGGTCTTATCTCCATGACTTGACCCGTCGACCCTTCAGGCAATCGAAAAGGAGCCCGTGTAGGGAATCGAGTGCAACAGGCTGCTCACAATGATGACGCCGTTGGGGACCTAAAGAAGTTGATTCTGATTAGGATTACTGAGATTATTTTGTCCTAGGTCATTGTATGTTATCTTCATGCATCACTATACTTGCACACTTGCACAAACTGCCTTTTACTTATTTTGATCGATGGCTTTAATATAAGGGTTTCTCATATTCCATTGGAGCTTTGGAGACTTATATCATTGATAACCATCACCTTGAGCACATACCATTAAATTTATACAAAAAGAGGACCACATTCCATGTCAAGGTACCTCTTGCTCAAAGGGACTCTCGGCTATTGAACATAAATTGACATTCATATAAACAAACATAGCGGCATTCCTAGGATCACCCAGGACCTCTGATATGTATGCATGAAATCTTAGTATCCAAGTAGTGATAACAATGCACGCAATTGGCACAATTGTTGCATGTTTCTTGCATGCTTCTTGCACATTGATTGCACGTAATTAGTATAAGAGTTACACGTTGCCTGCACGTTGATTGTACGTAATGCACATGATTATTGCATGTTGCCTACACGCTTCTTGCATGCTGATTACATGTAATGGGCACGATTGATGCACATGGCTTGTACGCTTCTTCCAAGTTGATTGCACGCAATTAGTAAGTGTGCATTATTGCCATAAAACTTGGACAGTAGGGTATTCGATAGAGGGGAAAACTCCTAATCCCTTATTAAAAAAGAGTTTAAGCCAAAATCCTAGAAAGATTGACTTTAACGTCTGTGTGGAAGAAATAAAGTTGGAAAGGCGAATGTTGTACTTTGATTGTGTCCTATTTATTGTGTATGAGCATGCATCACGTTTCATGCATACATGTATCCATGCATGATACTAACCCTTTGTGTTTGCAGCCATCATAGCTTGGGTCATGCAGTAAGGCCATTTACGCAGAGTTAAAACTGTGAAAGTAGAAGAAGACACAGTAGAATCAAAAGAAGAGGAAATTATGGCCGAACAAGATCCCTCGAGTGGTATGGATCAGATGAAAGTGGACATGGATACCATGAAGCAACAAAATGGTAGAAATGATGAAGTTAATAGCTACCAAGTTATCATCAAGTACAGGTCGGTCACGGGAAATAATGGTGAAGGGTCTAGCAGAGATCTATCATTTAAGTCGAATGGTGGAAATCCTGGTAATATTGAAGCTGGAGGAAACCAGGGAGGAAATAGGAATAACAACAACAAAGATTGTCCTAATGAAGAAGAGTATCTCAGGCCCAAAGAGGCCAAGCAAATAGAAACCATGAAGAAGTTCTCTAAAGATTTAGAAAAGCTACAAGGGATTATGAAGAAGAAAGAACTGGAAGGGATAGAGGAGGACCTTTTAGATATGCAGATAGATACTCGGCCACCTAAGCTCAAGATCTCGAAGTTAGTAAAGTTCATTGGGAATGGGAATTTGAAGTCCTACCTCTGATATTACGCCGCTGTTATGGGCATGATGGGTCTATCAAGGGAGTTGATTTTGAAAATTTTCATATACTCATTAGAGGGACAAGTACTAGAATGGTACCTTGAGCAAGAGGACAAAGTGAGGGAAGACTGGACTGAGTTATTTGAAAGGTCTGTTGATCACTACTCCAACACTCAATTAGTTGTGACGCTGTGGGACTTACACACAACGCAACAAAAGACTGGGAAGACATTCTCTGAATACCTAGTATGTTGGAAGGAAAAAGCTGCACAGATGACGACTAGGCCGTCCGAAAATGATTAGGTGAGGATAGTGATGCAAAGGGTTCTTCCCTACACATGGGAACGCTTTATAAGGTATCCATTGAAGACCTTTGAGGATTTGTATGATTCTGGCACCCAGATTGAGGACAAAGCTAAACGGGAGAAAAGTTTCTTAAGAAGGAATCAAGGAAACTTGAATCAAGGAGGATGGTTGGCTTTAAAAGTATTGATGTGAATATTGTTAAGCAACAGAGAGAACTCAGCAAGTTGGGACAATGATTTTCTCAGGTTTTTTAAGAGCTTTGTACCTAATCTAAGCTATCACCCCTTGCACCTCTACCTCCGCTAAACCTGCTTTCAGCCAAATTCAAGCACAATGAGTATTGTAACTTCCATCAAACATCTAGCCATACCACAGGCAAATGAGGTCCAAAATCTCATCAATAGTGGCCAAATTCCTGGCCCAAAAACACAAACACATGCCATAACTTGCATGATTAGCTCAGGTTTGACTGATCAACAAGTGCTAAATTTAGCAACTTAGGGCATAAACTCCAAACCCACTTGTAGCTACTAACCCAGAAGCTAACTCCAAACCCACCGCCATGCCCAACTCCAAAACATCAACCATCTTCATAAACTCTAACAAAAAATGCCAACCAAAGAAACAATGCTCAAAACAATAGAGCGGCCACCAAGAATGTGGAACTAAATATTATTCAGCAACACCAGAAAAGAAAATTCAGTAACTTAGGGCAACTATTGTCCAAGGTTTTGGAGAAATTGCATGCACATTATGAGTTATTGCCATTTCCATGTAATTAACAGCAGAGGCCATACCCACCAAGCCATAAACACCATGAATACTACCTTTTCCATCAAATCACTAGGCACCTTGCAGCTAGCTGCACACGGTTGTATCATAAGATCTAGGATCTCATTAACAGTGGTTGGATTCCATATTTTAAAATAGAACTACCAAACACTCGCCACAACCTATCACCTTACTAACCGCCACCCATCTTGTTAACTCAGACTCAATAGAGGAAACAATGTGGAATTCCTGTAAACAAATAGATTCAATTGAGGGTAAGGCAATCAAGTTTGACTAAGGAATGAAGTTGTAACTCAGGTGAGATTGTCCATAATGAGAATGAGGATAGTGTTCATTTTGAATTAAAAAATGTGATTTGATTTGCTTGATTACTTTTGAACGAATGGTTTGGTATTTGTTCGGGTTAAAACATACGAGTTGTGTGGTATTTTTTATGATCAATATCCTATAATAGAACCATGATACTTATTGGAAATAGACCGTTGGTAATGCTTGACATTATGTTGTTCGCATGTTTGATTCTTTTGTTAGTCGAGTTTCATTCTTGATTTCTATAACATTTAAGCATAATAGCCATAAATATGGAACATTCTCACTACTTAAAGAAACTTTATATTAATAGGGTGATGCGTTGAACATCTCACAAGACTCTAGAACTTGTTTGATCTCCACTTAAGGTAAAATCCTAGGTAAAACAATATTGGGGAAATAATCTAGGCCTTTTTTGGATCAATTAGGCCTTTTTAAGCCAACCTATGCATGACTAATTATCCCTAATGCACCTTATTGAGCTTGATTAAGCCTTTTTTCTTTGTCAAGCCGCTAAAATTCATCCTTACACTGAAATTTTTCCTGCTTAATATCTTTCACTCGTACCATATGGACATTCTAGGAAAGAACATTGAAAGTTATGCTTACAAACCAAGCAAGGAATTGGAAGAGGTTCTTATGCACTGCTATGCATTCAGAGAAAAAAGAAAAAAAAAATAGAACAGAAGGAGAAAAAGAAAAGAAGAAAAGAAAAGAATAAAAAAGGAAAAAGAAAAAAATGAGAGAGAGAGAGAGAGAAAATAAGTCATGTGAGAAAATGATTAATTTAGGATTGGAAGCTGGTGCTCGCGATTCAGTCATAAGATGATCCTATGACTATAGGTGAGATAGCCTCATAATTCTCCTTATTGTACCTTAACCCTAGCCTTATATTATAGGCTTGATAAAGCCCTAACGATCTCCGATGTTGTGATTAACCTATATTAGTGGAGAGTGGTGTGAAAAGCGGGCCTATGGTAGTCCTTTTGCTTCAATATCATTAAAGATTGATCATTACCTTCTTTGATATAAAGCTATCTGAGTTTCAAAGAGTGAAATATGATTGGTTATGCACACATACACGAAGAATCTTGAATGAAGTGATTTCGACATTAGAGTTGAAAATGTCAAACAAATCACAATGTTACTGCATTCTCTTTGAGCTATTACATCTGAGAAATCTTTGAGGAACCTAATCGTGAATCAAATATCCATGACTCACATTTAGCATTTTAACTCATTGAGCGTCTGGTGTGATTTGTTTTCTTTTTGTTTGAGGACCAACGAAGGTCGAAAACTAGGGGTAAGTAATATGTTAGGATCAGCGAATGTTTGAATCCAGGGCATTCAATGCATCCTATGTTGATGCTCTGATGATGATTGGATACTTTTCGTGTCGTGTACATTGTGCTTGATGTGTTGGGACACTTTGGAATCCCTCAAAGGATACAAAAAAATAAAGATAACAGATAACACTAAAATTTTTCGTATAGGAAGTAAAGATATTTAACAGTTAAAGTGAAGAATATGATGGAGGAATTCACAGCAGTTTTGAGGAAAGCAATGTTGAGTTTATTTGGCAAAGGAATGCCTATCCAGTAGAAAACACTTGGTTCGAAGAATTGTCAATCTATTTGGGACTTCAATTAAGGTCGTTGCCTTAATTATCTTGTGAAGCATATGAGAAATAAAGGGTCATAGAGGGGTAACCTCTGAGAAAGACTTGCAGGGTGGTTGTGATAATTGATTCTCAAAATGGATGGAAGTAGAATTCTTTTCACAAAACTGGGGGTGAGGCAAATGGTTTGATTTTTATGAGACGAACATTATAAACATATTTGGGATACCACACCATATGGTGACTGATGATAGAGAATAGTTTTAGATGAGAAATCTATCCTGAAGATACAGGATCGAGCATCCTTCTGCTGACTACAAGCGAATATCCAAAATAAAGAATCCCTAAAACCCATAAGATTTCAAAAATACAAGAGAAAATATTCCAAATCACCCCAAAGATTCAGTCCTATTAGTTGGATCACCTATTGTATCTCTATTTGTTTGTTGCCCCTTAGTTTTCTCCAACTCGACACCATTTAGCGTGCTCTCCAATGAAACTAAATCCTCTCTCATGAAACTGATAAGCTGAACTAAGTGTCAATTCTCTTCGTGCTGAAGTTGGTCTATCTCTCGCTAAAGTTAGCTACCTAGCCCAAGAAACATAAGCAAAGTTAGCATAAATGCATAAACATGGAATCATGCATACATGATATTTGCATAAACGTGTTAAATAAGTATGCATGGACAGATAAAGAATAGAAAAGCAGGAAAAAGGATGGAGCACAACATTAGAAGTGAAGAAGACCAACATTGGAATGGACATGAAAGCCAAGGCCTACCAACAGCGACACATCATTAGACCTGAAGGAGTTGATTTAATCTCCACGTATGTTCGGGGCAAAGCAATGGTGACGAGAATGTTTCCCATCATCGCGGGTAGGCAAAAGTAAGAGAAGTCTAAATAGTTATTGAAAAATTAGAAGAAAAGATGATGGAGCGATGATAGGCATATCAAAAAAAGCATGTGGTCAAAGAATAGCCTTCAAAGGGTGAAACATAGTCAAATATTGGGAGCAGATGCGAAAGAGGAAAGATTAGCTTCTCTGAGAATAGCAATAATGACAAACGGAAGAGGACCAACTCCCCATGAGACAAAAGCATCACACAAACTCAATTTAGTCAGACCCTGGAGGTAACCCCTAAAGGAAAAAGGAAGGCCAGCCCTTTTGAAAATAGTGACCTAGTTGAGAACTGATTTTGTGGCAATTATGGCCAACAAAAGACAAAGCATGGCCAGAATATAGAATAGAAATAAGACTCGGAATGGAGTGTGGGCAAGAATTGATCTTTTGAGACACAGTCTAGAATGAGTAGAAAAGTGAGGATCATAATAGAATACGGTCAAGTGGTGACCAAGTTCTGCAAAGAAATATAACATTCCTTAGTGCAGAAGCTTAGAAACTTGCATAAGATATATGATCTAAAAAAGGCTAAAGATGTTCAAAAACTAAACTATATTCAATCCCCATCAAAGCACAAAGTGTTAGCCCTAAGGCGACATGATAATTTTGATGATATCAATACACATTGATTCATTGTGATTTACTAACATGTTTATTTATGTGCAAGAGTAATATCATTGAAATAATTATAAAATCAAGAAGAGGCTTATTAAAATGAAGTGTTGAAGCTAAGGAGAAGATTACATGTTAAAGGCACCAAAGTTTAAGAACAAGGTTTGATTCAAGAAATGTGACATATGAGCAATGTTCAATCAATTGGTCATATATTTCTCTACAGATGTCCAAATGACTTGATTCTTGAGCCTTTGGAAAGCTTTCAATTTATAACATTTCATATGTTTTAAAGAAATTTAAATTTCAAGTGTAAGATTGTCCAAATCATCATGAAAGTTGAAAGACAAATGGAAGCAGTTGACATGAGCACTGAATACTCTTTTGAACATATCTTGAGCTAGAAAAATCAAAATGACTTGATTCTTATGGAATTCGAAAGAAGACGTAATGAGACACATTTCATATGTTTTGAAGAAATTCAAATTTCAAATGGAAGACCGACATAATTGACATGCAATTCGGTGGACTGACACAGAGAAGAAAATTTAACTCATATGAGCATCGAATGATGTTTTGTCCATATCTTGAGATAGAGATATCCAAATATTTTGATTTTTAATGTTTTGGAAAGCTAATTCAAATATGCAGATATTTTATGTTTTGAAGAAATTCAAATTTTAAACGGAAGGCTCACAGAATTATCACTCAATTCGTTGGACTGACACAAGAAAGAAAAATCAAGTCACATGAGCACTGAATGGTGTTTGGACCATATCTTGAGTTACAGATATTCAAATAACTTGGTTCTTGATGCGTTGGAAAGCTTATTCAATTTTGTAGATCTTTTATGTTTTTCAGATTTTCAAATTTCAAACAAAACATTGACAAAAATTGGGAGACAAAATTACAATTTTTATGGTGGGCAGAAAATTTGGAGTTGGTGTCTTCACTTGATTAAGTTCATCCTATTTGCCTATAAAAGGAGCCCTTCTCCCATGCATTCAGCAAGAAGAAGAAGAAGAGAAGAATCCATCAAGCCACAAATAAGAGAAATATCAAGTTTAGAGAGCTTTTATATTATTTGTCTACTCTTTGAAGAGGGTTGTACTTTTGTTATAAAAAATTTTTTTGTTCTTGTATTGTGGTGAGAGTGAGAACTCTTTCCTTGGTGAGGTTGTTCATCAAGAAGAACTCTTGGTGTGGTGTTATCAAGAGTTGAAAAAAGTTACCTTGGTGAGGTTGTTCATCAAGAAGAACTCTTGATGTGGTGTTATCAAGAGTTGAAGGAAGTTGCCTTGGTGAGGTTGTTCATCAAGAAGAACTCTTGGTGTGGTGTTATCAAGGGTTGAAGAAAATTGCCTTGGTGAGGTTGTTCATCAAGAAGAACTCTTGGTATGGTGTTATCAATGGTTGAAAGAAGTTGTCTTAGTGAGGTTGTTCATCAAGAAGAACTATTGGTGTAGTGTTATCAAGAGTTGAAGGAAGTTGCCTTGGTGAGGTTATTCATCAAGAAGAACTCTTGGTGTGGTGTTATCAGAGTTGGAAGAAAAAGTCTTGGTGAGGTTGTTCATCAAGCAAGTTGTAAAGATTTCTACAACTTAATGGAAAGCTTAGCTCGTGGAGCTAGGAGCTCGTGGACGTAGGCAAGGTTTGCCGAACCACGTAAATTGAGTTTGCACTCTCTCTATCCCTTTCCTCTTTACATTTACTTGCACTTGTGATTGTTCATCATTATTATTCTTTTGATTGCATCTTTGATAAATTCTAATTTCATCTTCTTCACCTTTATTCTCAAAGAAAGAGTGAACTAATTTTGATCTTTCAAGAAAAGTTTTCTAAATCCGTTTTGATAAATAAAAACCCAATTCACCCCCCCTCTTGGGTTGCCATACCTGGGTCAACACAAAGTTGCAACAATATCTTTAGGGAGCGCAAACCAATATAGAAACATTAAAAGAGTCCAGAATTATACCAAAAAGAGAGAGTGGAATCAAGTCGAGACTATAACAAAATTTAGAGTATTACAAGATCACTCAAAGGATACGGAATCGCATGCATAGGGAGTACAAGATAGTCTTGAAAGAGTATGGAATCACGTCAGACACTGTTAGAGAGTGCGAAACGGCACCAAGATCCTAACACGTGGAATCGCATGAAGGTGTCATTAGAGAGTGTGGAGTCACATTGGAGACTATTAAAGAGTGCAGGACGACATCGAAATCCTGACACATGGAATTGCGTGCTGGTATCTTTAGAGAGTGTGGAACGACATCAAAATTCAGACACATGAAATCGTGTTAAGGTATCTCAAAAAGGTACATAATGGCACCTTGATAAATGCATCCATTATTAGTCAAGCCCTCGTGAAAGCATAGGCATCTAGATGAAAACATCCAGTCTTACCAAAGCCCTCGTGAAAGCGCAGGCACCTAGATAAAAGCATTCAGTCTTAACAAAACCCTCGTGAAAGCACAGGTACTAGGATGAAAGCATCCCCTCGTGAAATCACAGGTACTCGGATGAAAGCATCCAAAATCAGTCAAGCTCTTGTTAAAGCACAGGCACCTGGATGAAAACATCCAGTCTCAGTGAAACCCTTATGAAAGCACGGGTACTCAGATTTTGAAAGCACAAGCACCTAGATGAAAGCATCTAGTCTCAGCAAAGTCTTTGTGAAAGCACAAGCACCTAAATGAAAGCATCTAGTCTCATCAAAACTATCGTGAAGCACAAGTACTAGGATGAAAGCATCCAGAATCAGTCAAGCCCTCGTGAAAGCACAGGCACTTGGATGAAAGCATCCAGTCTCAGCAAAACCCCTCGTGAAAGCATAGGCACCTGGATGAAAGCATTTAGACTCAACAATACCCTTGTGAAAGCACAAGTACTAGGATGAAAGCATCCAGAATCAATGAAGCACTCATGAAAGCACAAGCACCCAGATGAAAGCATCTAATTTAAACAAAGCCCTCATAAAAATATAGACACTAGGATGAATGCATTTGGAATAAGTAAAGTCCTTGTGAAAACACAGGCACAAGGATGGAAACATCCAAATTAAGCTAAGCCCTAGTTAAAGCACAAGTATCATGATAAAAACATTTGACCCCTATTCAAGACCTCGTCAAAGGACATGTGCCAAGGCCTTTAAAGTAAGTGTACTTAACTTCAATTTGACCAGAGGAGGTCTTCAAGCCACCAAGAGGCACAACTCAGTTGGAAGCAAACTACCTAGAGGTGTAAAACCTAGTGGAATTCAAACATCAAGCCCAAAGAAGGTAAATGTAAGGTACAATATACTTTGTTTGATGTTTGTGTTCTACAAACCCCTCCCAAGTAGGGGATAAACTGTAAGTATTGAAATTTAGCTTATGGTTTTGAGGCCCATTGATGATAGCTAGAGACAGTTGTCATAAGTCTTTCCTGACTTGCAAGAACATTGAGATTCAATACTGAAATGGGGTAGAAAGACAAGTAGGCTTTCAACTGGTTTGGTGCTGGAAGAGAGTGGTCAAGATGTTACGAATTATGTCTGCCTGATGCATCATGGATCAACCTTCGTGATAAGGTCGACCCAAAACGATATCTGTCAAAATTAGGATTGTCACTTATAAGCTAAGGCTGGCGCCTCTAGCATTATTAGGACGCACCCCTAGGCAGAAGCGACGCCTCTAGTCAGAGGTGCGCATCTATAATCTTACAAATGCACACTTGTAGCTACAGTTCCATATAGGCAAAATAGCTCATTTTCTAGCTCTTGAGAGCCTATATAAAGAAACTCAACCCTTGGTTCTTGGCAAGCAATTTTATGGTGCAAAAATACCTAAAAACTCATACTTCAAGGGATTCTGAATATTTTTAGAAACTTTCTTCAATATAAATATTTCTCGGTGCTTTCTTGGTGTTCTTGACATCCTCCGAAGAATGTTGGGGTGTCAACGCTAGTCAAAGATGTTAGCCCTAAGGCTACATGATAATTTTGATGATAACAATACACATTGATTAATTGAGATTTACTAACATGTTTATTTATGTGCAAGAGTAAGATCATTGAAATAATTTTAAAATCAAGAAGAGGCTTATTAAAATGAAGTGTTGAAGCTAAGGAGAAGACCACATGTTAAAGGCACCAAAAGTTTAAGAACAAGGATTGACTCAAGGAATGTGACACATGAGTAATGTTCAATCAATTGGTTATATATATCTCTACAAATATCCAAATGACGTGATTCTTGAGCCTTTGGAAAGCTTCTCAATTTATAACATTTCATATGTTTTAAAGAAATTCAAATTTTAAGTGTAAGATCGTCCAAATCATCATGCAAGTTGAAAGACAAATGGAAGCAGCTGACATGAGCACCGAATACTCCTTTGGACATATCTTGAGATAGAAAAATCAAAATGACTTTATTCTTACGGCATTGGAAAGATGACTTAATGAAGCACATTTCATATGTTTTGAAGAAATTCAAATTTCAAATGGAAGGCCGACATAATTGACATGCAATTCGATGGACTGACACATAGAAGAAAAATCAACTCACATGAGCACCGAATGGTGTTTTGGCCATATCTTAAGATAGAGATATCCAAAATCTTTGATTCTTAATGTTTTGGAAAGCTTATTCAAATATAAAGATCTTTTATGTTTTGAAGAAATTCAAATTTCAAACGGAATGCTGACAGAATTATCATTCAATTTTGTGGACTCACAAAAGAAAGAAAAATCAAGTCACATGAGCACCAAATGGTGTTTTGGCCATATCTTGAGCTACAGATATCCAAATGACTTGATTCTTGATGTGTTGGAAAGCTTATTCAAATTTTCAGATCTTTTATGTTTCGCATATTTTCAAATTTCAAACAGAACATTGACAAAAATGGCAGACAAGATTACGGTTTTTATGGTGGGCAGAAAATTTGGAGATGGTGTCTTCACTTGATTAAGTTCATCCTATTTGCCTATAAAAGGAGCCCTTCTTCCATGCATTCAGCAAGTGAAGAGAAGCATTTTATCAAGCAAAAAAAACAAGAGAAATATCAAGTCTAAGGAGCTTTTATATTCTTTATCTACTCTTTGAAGAGAGTTATACTTTTGTTGTAAAAATTTACTTTGTTCTTGTATTGTGGTGAGAGTGAGATCTTCTTGTAAAGGATAAACGTTATCCTTGAGAGAACTCTTTCCTTGGTGAGTTTGTTCATCAAGAAGAACTCTTGGTGTGGTGTTATCAAGAGTTGAAGGAAGTTGCCTTGGTGAGGTTGTTCATCAAGAAGAACTCTTGGTGGGGTGTTATCAAGAGTTGAAGGAAGTTGCCTTGGTGAGGTTGTTCATCAAGAAGAACTCTTGGTGTGGTGTTATCAGGAGTTGAAGAAAGTTTCCTTGGTGAGGTTGTTCATCAAGAAGAACTCTTGGTGTGGTGTTATCAAGAGTTGAAGAAGGTTGCCTTGGTGAGGTTGTTCATCAAGAAGAACTCTTGGTGTGGTGTTATCAAGAGTTGGAAGAAAAAGTCTTGGTGAGATTGTTCATCAAGCAAGTTGTAAAGATTTATACAACTTAGTGGAAAGCTTAGCTCGTGGAGCTAAGAGCCCGTGGACGTAGGCAAGGTTTGCCGAACACGTACATCGAGTTTGCACTCTCTCTATCCCTATACTCTTTACATTTACTTGCACTTGTGATTGTTCATTATTATTATTCTCTTGATTACATATTTGATAACTTCTAATTTCATCTTCTTCACCTTCATTCTCAAAGAAAGAGTAAACTAATTGTGGTCTTTCAAGAAAAGTTTTACAAATCCGTTTTGATAAATAAAAATCCAATTCACCCCCCCTCTTGGGTTGCCATACCTGGGTCAACAAAAGATTCAGCTTCTAAGTAAATTTGAAATACGGTAAGTTTTTTTAGGCCTCCTCTTTAGTTTAAATATTCTATTTAGTTTAGTTTGTGGTGTTTAGGGATAATTAGAGATAATTATGCATGTTAAGTTCAGGATTAGGTTAGTTAATTAGTAGTTAATTGCCATACTTAGGATTAGTTAATTAGTAGTTAATTGCCATGTTTAGGATTAGTGATTTAATTAAGCATGCTTTGTAGTTAATTACGTAGTTAATTAGTCGTTAATTTGCCGCTAATTAGTTGCTAATTATGCATGATTAGTAGATAATTAGTTGCTACTTAGTTGTTAATTATGTGGTTAATTAGTGGTTAATTATGTGATGCTTAGATGTTAATTATGCAAGCTTGGTATAGTTGATTAATGATTAATGGTGTCATAATTAGTGTGAAAATCATACATTTAGATTAATATTTATTTTAATTATGCCTATTATTATTAATGCCTTTATTTGATGATGAAGAACCAAGCTGGAAACTTCTTCAGTTTATGATTATTCAATTTCTTTTATCGCAATTGTTATGAGAAATTATTATAATCCTCAATCCTTTCCCTTATGTTTGATAAAAATGCAAACAAATCTCCTCCCCTTTTTTATGTATGTATATAAACTGTCAACACCTGAGATGTAATAAATAGATAAAAGCGATTGTGTGCATAATAAAACTTAGGAACCAGAGAGGATAACATTAGTGACCTAAAATCTAGAACTCAGTAAACCCATAGTGGAGGTTGAACTAACATCTGAGCGAGTGTGACCTGTATCTAGCTTCTCGAACTTATCTCTGAAGGGTTGATGGCCAGTTAGGTCCAAAAACTAGGGATCAGTTGCCGTAATCCAAAATTATCACATCGTTATTTACCAGAGTAGTGACTCCGACTGTTTCTCTTGCTCTCGTCTTCGTGACCTAACCCATATGGCCTTTCGGGCGACTAAAAGGGAGCCCGTGCAAGGAATCGAGTGCGAGAGGCCACTCGCAACTACCATTTTGATACAAATGAATTTGTTCTTGGTTCCATGCAATAGTCTCTAAAAACCTTTAAATTCGATGTAAAAAAATTGTGCAAAAATACGATAATAATCAACTACAATTTTTTTTTTGTTTCTAACACAAACATTTTTTGTCACTAATTGTAAAAAATGGTCGCTTAAAATAAATTTTTGTCGGTGAAAACTAGGTGCCAAAATACTATCAAGAATTAGTAACAAATTTAAATTTTGTTATAAAATCATGATTTAATTACAAAATTATTTGTTGCAAAAACCAAAAAAAATAGTAGTAAAATATACTAAATATTTCAAGTCTAGAATTTGCAATAAATGCAAAATTTTGTAGTAGAATTATACATTTCGCTACAAAAATAACTTTGACACAGAGAAGTTTGTTCTGAAATGTCATATTTCTTGTAGTGTCAAGAACTGAGTTCAATGTGAATGATTATTGAGTTCACTGTAATTAAACTTGTAACTTATCCTGACTTCTTAAAACTACATAAAAGTAAAAAAATTGATTAGTGATCAAACAACAAAAGTCATGGACAAGACAGTAAATAACTAAATGAATAAAATAGAGGGATAAATAAATAAGATACTAACACTTTGGTTAATATAAATATCCTACATACAAAACTGTAATAACCGAAGTATCCTAATACATTCAATTAGCTTCTAATCAGTATAGAAATCATTGATTGGGATCCTCTATTGATCTAATATCTAATCAACTTTTAAACATGTATTGACACGTCGCATAAGTATAAATGTAGGGTTGACATTTGACTTTCTTATGTTCCCTTTAAAACTCATTAAAATTAATGTGAAAATAAGATAAAATCTCTAAAATCATTCCTGCTAGATATTGTCTTACGAATTACAGTAAAACCTCGATAAATTAAAACCATTAGGACTATAAAAAATTATTATTTTATCGAGGTTATTTATTTATCAATAAATGAATAATTTATTGATTTATTGATAAATGAAAATTTATTAATTTAAGAAGATTTGTATGTTTTGGTTGTTTGTAATGTATTTTTTTTTCAAGATTCTTGTATCTGTTATAAATAAAAAATATAATGAATCAATGTGATCAAAAGTTAATGAATTACATGAAGCCATTTATACTCTATGTCATAGAAATGCAATTGATGTTAAGCACATCTTGATTTATCCTAGCGAAAAATGATGGAGGGATGGAATCGCCTACTAACAAAGAGATTATTGAAGAAGTAATGGATACTCCAATCCAGCATGATCGTGATCCAAATGATATTTGTGTTTGAGCAAATGTTTTTTAAAAGAGGTCATTCAAGAAATTGTAACTTAAATAACTACTTGCTACAATATAAAAAAATATATAATAAATATGGTGCATGCTTTGTAAAAAAATAAAAATTGCAGTTGAGTTTAGTTTAGATAGAAAGAAAAAACAAACTACTTTAGATGCATATTTAAAAAAAAAAAACACACAATTGAACAAGTAAAAGTTATTAAGAAAAATCGTCGTAATATTCTGAATTTATATGTTATTTTTGCTATGTATTTGATCAATTATTAATTTATATTTTCGTTGAGTCCTAAAGGATTTTAAAAAAATATTATTATTTTGCGCATTTAGTAAATTTATTAATTTAATACGTTACCTTCAATTAGAACTATAAGATTTTATTATTTAACCAAGATTATTATATTGAATATTTATTTATCAAGGCTTTGTTGTAGTTAATCTCCATAGGAATTGGGTAATTCTTCTCTTTACAGGCTCCAAATCTCTTGTACAAATAAGAAAAAACAGAAAAAACATAGAATATTAATTTATAAAGATAATTTTCTAGAATACATGATACATTCTAAATAGTTGATATTCTGTTAAGAGAATTAAACATTTCAACTTTCTTACGCCAATGATAGAAAGCTTTTCATTACACCAACACATCCAAGCAGGAAAATCTTAAAAGAAAATACAAAATAAAAAGTAAAAAGTGAGAGCAACGAAGGCTAATCTTGGCATATAGGACACCATCAGATGCCAAAATGAATCACTCAAGGAGCACAAAATTCTTCACCATAACTATGATGAAGATTCAATTAGGTTTTCAGTAATTTGAGGCTTCAACATTGTTAGGATACTGGCTAAATAAAAGAATAATTCATAAATCCTAAAAGATATCCTTAAGATCTTGATAAGAATAAATCCTATTAGGAGAGTTCTAACTGAATTAAGAAATAAAAAATCATATTAGAAATAGGAGAATCCTACTTCAATTAGGAACAGATATTTTAAATAGGAGAGTTATACTAGAGAAATAATATTCATCTATAGTAAATTCATCAAAATTAGAAGTGTATCAAGAGTAGAATTGGGAGTGCAAAACATAATGTTTACTTTTAAGGCTGATATAGAGAAGTTTGATGGAAGATTGAATTTTGGCTTATGACAAATACAAGCCAAAGATTTCCTAATTCGAAATACTTATAGAGGGTTTTGAAAGGGAAACCAACCCCTCTTTCAAGTAGTACTACTAGTGAATCTAGCAAATCCAAGAAGAAGGAAGTAGTCTGCTAGAGGTGTTGACAATCTAGGCACCTTAAAAGATATTGTCCAAATGGTGGAGCAGATTTGGCTAGTAGCTCCAAACGAAATACCAATGGTTCCGCTAATAATGTGTCTCCGTATGCTATGGGAGATGATCGTGTTCTCTAAGAAATGATATGTACATTTCCATGGCATTTCGCTAGGTGTCATGGAAGAGGATGTGTTACTCCTAGCTGGTACATAAGTTTACACACGGACAGTGGTTTGGTCTTGATACAGGGCATGTGGTGGAAGGTATGTCGGTAGCTGAGGAACTCTTAGAAAAGCCAAACATGGGGGTTGCACTATAAGTTTTCAGCAGGTTTTTTGACATGTAGCCGAGGTAAAATCTTGAAATGGGTTTATTCTAAGTGGTATATTCTTTATGGAGTATGCTAATTCTCTAGTTTGAGGATTGTGATTGTTGCTAAGAGACAATGTTAAGATTTTATTCGCCCAAGGTGGAGATTGCTGAGATATTGGGTAAACAAAGGGATAATTCCTAAAATCCTAAAAGATATTCATAAAGTCTTGATAAAGGTAAAAATTGTATTATGAGAGTTATAATTGAATTAGGAAATAAAGAATCCTATCGAAAATAAGAAAATCCTACTTCAACTAGCAAAGGATATTGTAAATAAGAGAGTTTTACTAGGAAAGGAAGAGGAATTCTATTACTAAAAGGAAAAGGTAAACATTGGGACTTGGAAGCCTATATAAAGGATTCTACTCATTGGTTACAAGTGCACTACTTGAAGCATCTCACGGTTTAGCTCTAGATAAAGTCCTCTCTAGTGAGATGGTTAAAATTTCTCTTGGAGGTGTGAGTGAGGATGAGATAGCTTGGGAAGAGATGGTATATTGGGGTTATTGGGAATGAGTTCAAAGTCTATATGATTGTGATAATTTTTCACATAGTGAAGTTTTATCTCTGACAGCCCTTAATCTTTCTCCGGTTTTATAGTTTTCCATCTAAAAATCATTGTGTCATTATTACTTTATTGTTCTTATTTCTCTGTTATTCGCCTTGGTTTCATAATAGATATAAGAAAAACGTGAATTAATTTTTAGTTTGCATACGTGTATTTACTTTTAAAATAAAAAAGGAAGCACTAAATCTTAGCCCTACATATATACTTATGTTACATTTCAAAACATATTTAAAAGTCAAGTAAACATCAGGAATTGCTATAGTCCAACTGCTATACGGGATTACAAAAATTAAAATTGTATAAAAGTTGTAAACGAGTATAAAAAAATCATAAATAAGTAAATAAAAGTTGTAATACAACTTTTATTTATGTTTATAATTTTTTAATTTTTATTTACTCATTTATTATTTATATATACTCGTTTATAATTTTTATATAATCTTGATTTTTACTATATCATACAGCGACGATCCTATGGCTAAACCCATAGATATCATATCAGCAGAGGATCTCATCCTAGGAAATCATTTTGTCTTATTTGTTATTTTCTTCTTTTCTCTTGCTTGCTCATGTAGACTCGTCTGGTTACCATTTTTCCCCCTTTTCCCCTTTTCATTCTGAAATGAAAACCTTGTAATATGTGCAACACACTTTCCAAAGGTCTTGAGCAAAAAGAGGAATGAAAAAAAGGCCAACAACGACTATCTAAATGCCAAACAGTTTTGCTTCATATTAACATACGTACATCATCAAAATCCCTTGGACATATGTATTATATATTTTTGTTTTCATAATTTTTATTTTCTTATGAGAGAATAAGAGATAATAAGAGGTATACTTACACGTTTATGAGATTATAATGTACTGTATGAAAATATATTTGATTATGTATATTTTATATTTTTAAATCAAAATTAAATAGAGGATAAATGTTTGGTTATATCTACTTTATCTTTTTGTATGAAAATGAAAATTGAGAATCATTGTTTAGTTATGTGTATTTTCTTTTTTTTTTCAGAATGAATATATTAGAATAATTTTATTAAATGATGTAGACTTAATTCATGACATTATATTACATTTAATAGCTCTAATTCAAAAATTTTGTAATTTATCCTAATTAAGTAAAAATAAATTATTATTATCATTATTTTATAAACATTATTTAATTATATTTATAATAAACTATTATTATTATTAAATTTTTATAAAAGTTATTTAATTATATTAGTTAAAATTTTGTAATTTATCCTAATTAAGTAAAAATAAATATATATTTTATTTTCGCCGGGCAATTACCAGAAACATCGCCGATAATGACTTTCTAGGAGCAGCAATGTCTCTAACACAAAGTTAGAGACACACCGCAGACCAACGGCATCGACGACCAGCCAAATTCCAGTGACACTCAGGCAATGATTTAAAAATAATAATTAACTAATTTTTGTAAAATAAAAATATTAATATTATATATATTTATTTAAAAATATTATCAGACAAAATAGATAAAAGACGTGTTTTATTTTCAAAAGATTCGATGCATAAAAGGCTTGTACCCGAGCTTTTATTATATTACTTCAAAAGGCTTGTACCCGAGTTTATGTTATGTTGCCTATTTTTCCTTCTTGCACGGAGAACATATAACCAAACACTATAAGGTGTGATGTGAGAGTGCAGCAACACATGGCTGCAGCTCTCATGAAGGCTTAAAGTTGTTTTCTTCCTAGAACCAAGGAGGAAGAAGAAGAAGAAGATATCGAAAGAATCTACAAAGATGACTAGAGGCCGGTTAACTGATGTTCTCTGCCAATCCAACATTGTCTAGAAGGTGTGATGTGAGAGTGCAGCAACACATCAAGCCTCGAACCACCCATGTTCACTTGACCACTACTCCTAAATCTGCTGGCTCTTTCATTTTCATTATATTGGACAGAGCTCGACATAATTTTTGCAGCTCATCCCTTCCCTAAGACTATTGTCCATGATTCTTTCCTTTCATGGAACTTGACCTATACAAAATCACTCCCACCGCGGATCTGAGAGTTCTTTTTTCCCCTCTTATTTTTGCTACACATATTCCTTTCACTATGCTACCAGATTCCTTCAAGAACTCTCCTTCTCCCCTTGTCCACACTACATCTACAGAAACCCTAAAGATTTTTTATCTCTACGGCAATTCATGTTGAAGGTCAGACCCAAGGATCCTGCAGCCATTTCACTAGAAGACGCATTTGACATGTTCTGTGAAGGGATCTCTCCATGCGGACCCTTCCGGGATCATGTTTTAGATTACTGGGAAGCAAGTATAGAGTACCCCAACGAAAATTCTTTTCCTGGAATATTAAGAAATGAAATAAGCGCCTAAGTGAAGATAGAGAGATTGGCAGAGTTCTTGGAACACCCATTTTCCCCAAAGAGGAAGAAAATGGGATCGTCCAGGAAATTTTCATGCTTTGTCGGTTTGAGAACATGAAGAATTTAGAGGTAAACAAGAATGGACACTACCGTATCCGAGGCGCCAAAAACTAAATATATGTTCTTTAGGGCAGGTAAGGAGATTGGAAGAATAATATCACAAATGAAACGATCCAACATCTCGACCAAATCACAAAGCAAAAGTTCTATGTTTCTGGCTTAATGTTTTAGTTCTATATATCAACTACTACAATCCCATGCATGAGCGTGAGATTTGACGTTTTTGATTGCTAACAAATATTATTCTCTATTCAAAACAAATTATCAAATGGCAGGTTTTTATCCACCAAGGACTAGGCAATTTAACAATAGATGCTTTGGTGGGTTTAGCGGAAGAGTACCGACCAGTTTAGTACTTTTGGTTAGTGACGTTGATGGCAATTGGTCGAAACATGTGAGTTTGCATTATTTTATTGCTATTTTTGGTGTCATTAGATATAGTATAATAATTAAATAATTATCTATTTTATCTTGTTAATTGTAGTTTTATTTCTTTTCGTTTGGACATCTTTCTTTATAATTATTAAATACTTTTTTTTCGTTTAATTTTTCTTTTCCGTTTACGACCATATTTATGAGATTTTGAAGCCAATTTTACATAGCTATATATAAAATACAATTTTAAAAAAAAATATTGATTAACTTCTAACATATGACTAGACATTTATTTTGCGATGGCTTAAAGAAAGTTTAAAAATATTTGCAACAAGATTTATTAGTATGTCCATATTATATTACATATACTAAACATACCCCTGTATTTTGCCTTAATATCAGGGGCAATTTCAAAAGATTATAAATATATAGACATATTTTAGGTATTACCTAATACCTATAAATTTTTTTAAAAATTGCCCGCCCTATGTGGTATTGTTATATGATTGTGTGTTTAGCCCAGAGGAGCCAGGCCATAGCCCAAGAGCGTGACCCTAAATAATTTACTGCAACCAAATAGTACATAAAAGACGAGTGACTTTACCCGAAGCAACCCCCCTTGGTACTCAAGACTAGTGATTTTGCAAACACAAACACTAGTAACCTGAAAATTTCAAGAGCAACTGTCTGTGAAACCAATTACGCTCCGACAATTTAGCTTTTGAGGATTGAGAAACTAAAAATAAAGCAAATGGAGCTCATCCAAATCACTTTAATTTTGCCCAGATTTCCATATTCCAATTTCTGAATACCCATCTTCAGTAGCACAAGCTCGAAACATGCCTGTCGTATTGAAAGGCATGGTGACTTCTCCTTTGGCAGACACGGCAATCAACCCAACAGTGCCTCTTGGAACACATTCCTCTACAACATAAGCTGCTGCTTCTTTTATAGAGAGACCTTTAAACTCCATAAGGGCAGCCACATCCCTTGCAACAGTGCCACGTATTATTTCTTCACCTTTGCCAGTAGCAGAAACTGCACAGAGGCTGTTAGCAAATGTTCCTGCACCAATAACAGGTGTATCCCCAATCCTACCCACCATTTTGTTAACCAATCCACCAGTAGAAGTTGCAGAAGCTAGATTCCCCTCGCTATCAACAGCTACACATCCAACAGTTCCAATTTGGCTATTACCATCAACGACTGGAGTTTCTTTTTTGACATCCTTTGGAACAGGCTGTGTATAATCTATCTGTGGAATCATAATGAGTTCACCAGCTTGAATTAGAAAGCCAATCCAAGTGACTTAAAGGTTAAATTCAGGCTTTGGGCATGTTGGTTAGAGGGTAATAAGACCACACAAGAGAGACAGGTAAAGACATTCCAATCTCGTGCGGTTATAAGTTTCCGAACATATATAGTTATTGCATGGACTTTGATCTTTTTTATCTCAGAGATCAAGCCAGGTGCAATAAAATAGATTTTGAAACTATTTCTGTCAACAATAGGAACATACAATAGGTACTAAATCTCCATGGTAGTAATATTCACCAAGCAGATAAATGCAGTGAGCCAATATAGCATCAAACAATTTAGAATCTATTAATAAAGTTTAAGAGGATCATAATTCAGAATCTTATTTATGTACTAACCTAAGCAGGAGAGATAAGACGCATACCTGAACTCTATTGGCTTCTTGTGCCTGCTTTAGCCTTTCAATATTTTCTGAAGTAATAAAATAACTTGAATCTACCATTTCAACACCCTGTACAAGTGAAAATGTTACAATTAGCTGTGACAGTTTGGTCAAGGCCAAGCACACAACAGGATTGACGCTAGTAGAAAATATCCAAACAGGACAACATAAAATGAGCAATTTCTTATTCAACCTAATAACAACAACAACAACAACAACAGCCTTTCTTCACTTACAGAACAGAACTCTGCCTCTCATTTATCAATCTGCTTAAACAATTGTTACATGATGTAGGAAGTATTATGCACACATTGTACAGGATGGATTCTTTAGGAAACATTGTTCAGAATCAGGAACCAATATTGTAAAGATTTCCTTTCAAGCAACTTAATGTTAAATGGAAATATTAGAACGTTTAATAATGGAACCAGGTCAGAGAAATGTAAAGGACAATAGATATTGTCAGTGTTTTGTCATAAGGCATTGGCTATTACCAAATAATCTTCTTAAGAAAATGGCTTGCAGCTGCTTTTAGAAAACTTAAGACAACGTCACAGCAACGTCATCAAAACATGAAAATCGTAGTCAAAGAAACCTGGTAGAAAAGAGACAACGGCTGAAGGCAAGCAAATTACCATTGAAATAGAAGTTCACATAAAGAATTGTGAGAAAAGACAGGCACTTAGTGATGCAGTTATAAAGCTGACAGAGACAAAATAGAGTAAGCAGAGTAAGATTATGACTAACTTGCTCCCTAGCAAAATCCTCTGCTCCACTAAATGCAAGATAAATATGAGGAGTCTTCTCCATCACAAGTCGTGCAAGAGATATGGGGTTAACAACAGTGGTGAGTCCAGAAACAGCTCCACATCTCTTTGTCTTGCCATCCATGATGGAAGCTTCCATCTCAACTGTGCCACTGGAGGTTAAGACAGATCCCTTACCCGCATTAAAGTTTGGATGGTTTTCTAGTTCACGAACCTGTGTAGAGAAAATTCAGCAATAATGCATAACAGAGACACTATAAAGTCAAGAACAACCATTCAAATATGGAGGAAATATATAGGCTCAGGATTACCAACTTATACTTCAAGATTATTGATAATGCAAGACTACCTAACCCAGTTGAATACGGGGTTTTGAGCCTTATTCTCAATCAACTGAATGATACATAGAGCGTGTTACAGATTTGGCTACCACTTCTTTAGGCTGTATTGCAAATTTTTCAAAGAAATATTATCAGTCCCAAGACTACAGTGCAACCATTTAAGGCTTTTGTTGCTAGCTTCAATTAGAGACAAGAAAAGAGTCGGTAACTAAGTGCATGGCTTCACTTTTTTGAATCATCTGCTTGAACAGGAGCAGGATATTATGGCTCACATGTCTTCAGCTTACTAAAAGTTGTTGCTAACATTTTCTGTTTTTGGTGTCTAAGACAACTATATGTCAAACGAGAACAAGAAAGAAAAAGAAAAGTTTGTTTAGACACGGAAAGGATCATAACTCTAGTAGAAGCAAGCCCAAGATTAACACAGAGAGATTTCAACCAGATAATTTATATTCTTTTTTATTTTCTGATAACCCAGAAACCAAATAAATTTATGTGAATGTCAAATATAATGAGAAAAGTGAAAAAGAGAGAGAGAAAAAAAAAGATATGAACTTCAAAATTGATGGACTGTCCATAATTTTTTTTTTAAGAAATAAAAATAAAAAGCATCAATAATATCCCTTCAAGCATTCACACATTTACTATGACCTTGAGGTTCTCTAAATTCCCATTTCCAAAAACCTAATATGTTGACAAGTGATATGCCTCACATTATTGTGACAGTCACAGTCATCCAGCCATGTAAAACATTCAGACGACCAAGAGCAAACACCACTTCCTCATCACTTCTATTTATGCTCTAGCAGTATGCATCATAAACATCTAGTAATCTCTTATATGGCTCATGTTATGTTTTCATTGTTTCACAACTTATGAACAAAAATCGTGTTGAAAAGTTTTGAATTTATACATACCCAAATAGTTGATACCTATTTATGGACTTTACAGGAAGATGGAACTCATATGACCATTGAGATACGGACCTTATTCATAACAATGAAAACATTTTTATCTAAATACAAGAACCTTCAAACTAATCTAAAACTTCCTAATCGACAAAGGATCCCTCTCTTTTCCAATTTTTATAATTTCACCATCAAAAAATTATTTTTTCCAGCTCAAGAACTCACAATCTCAACAGCCATAATCATGTACCACATTTTGATAGGCGATTTACATCCTTCACACACCATTTAACATTAGATATGCCACAGGCATAGATACAAATTCGACTCCAAATCACAACTCGAGTTCGCAATCACATAAATGCAACATCCATTTTAAACTCTTCATCAAATCCTATATTCCAATTTAAACTATCAACATGCCTCTAATGTCACTATTAATTATATTCAACTACAGAAATACTAAGGCGCTAAAATATAATGCACACAATAACCAGTGAAAGAGAGAGAAAAACGAGAACCCAAAAAAAAAAAAAAAAAAATTTGCAAACAAACCACTGGAGTTGAAAGATCTAAAAATCAAAACCTTAAAATAAACTATAAACATAAAGTACAATAGCAGATAAAGTTTTTAAATTTAATATTCACCACCTTTTATTAAACTAATCATTAGGCTAGCTAATATGCCAATATTTAATTAGACCTTAAACAATTAGACCACCCTAAACACATATCTCACATGTATAAAATCTTGTTCTCTTTCTAGAGAGGATCTTTCTAAAAACATATCCGTTCCAAAAATTCCTAGAACCCGTTTAGGAACCGGAGAAGTATAAGATTGTTATGGAGCAAAAACTGGAAATAAATAAATAAAAGACAAAAACTGTAACTTTATTTACGCTATGTAGATGCATACGCTTGCGAATTGTGATAGGCAGGTGCAGGTGGTGAAGTGAGAGGGATGTGCATGGATTATGTAATAATAAATAATTAGAAAAGAGAGGTTTGACAGGAGCCCATTTTGAGGAAAGAAAGAGATGGGTACCAACCACAAGTTCAACAACGTCCAAGACGGGTTTATGGGCTTTGAGAGCGCTAACACCGATGTTGAGGCAGTGGCGGAGAGCGGCCTCGCGGGGGAGGCGACGCTTCTCCGGCAAAGACAGCGGGATGTCTCCAGCTCCTCCGTGTAAAGCTATAGCCCACCCCATTTTTCAACTGTCTCTCTCTCACTCTCACTCTGTGGTATGCCAAAAACCAGCTATGACCCAACACGCGCTCTTATTGAGGAGAGGAAGGGGAAGACGTCAGCTAGTTTATATACGTATAGAACACTCTGTACAACTGTTTGCTTACATTTGCAATTTGCAAGTTGCAACATCAAGGAATTTGATATGTTATGGATCCTGTAATGTCATTTTGACAACTACAACTACCATCAAATCGATAAATAAACTTTGATATAAAAATAAATAAAGAAAATCTAATAATAAATCATGTGATAATTATATAATTTTATTATCTTAAATGAATTAATTAATTATATATATATATATATTTTACACATCATATTATATCTAGAATGGTAAAATAAAAACAAATTGAGGTGATAACAACTACTATGCATGGTAATGGAAGGGGTTGAGAATAATATCTGATTTTGCTTAAACATTTGTAGAATATTTTGTCTTTTCCCCTTATTCTTGTTTCTCATTATCGTAAGTTGTAACCACTATTTGTTTTTGTATTTGCCGAATTGCACATATTTCACTTCACACCCCGATGCTACCTTATTTCTTCTCTCTCCTTTTTTCGAGATTTGTAACCACTACCTTGCTCTTTTTTAGATGCGCATCTACTAGGGCACGAAATATTGATATTGATTTGCCCATCACAATCCATGAGATACTAAATTGTACTCGTATCACTATGATACTAATGCACATCACGATGATCATGACACATTTTATGTTAAGATAATGCTAATGCACATTACGATGCATATTCTACATCAAGATAATACTAGTGCACATTCCAATGATACATATTTTATCTCAAGGTAATACTAATGTGTGCAACGATGATACATATTTTATCTTAAGATAATACTAGTGAACATTATGATAATACAATTTTTATTTCCTACATAATACTAATGCACACTACGATGATACATATTTATCCATTGCATACCCATTGTACACCTTACACATCAGTATGACACTAATACACATCAGAATGATATTGATTCGTTCCAGGACGTGAAACATGCTCTGTCCCATACAGTCGCATATTAATATGTTATTACCAAGTGACCTATTAGCTCAGTTAGAGCGTCGTGTTAATAACGCGAAGGTAGGTCGCAGGTTTGAGACCTGCATGGGCCATTTTACATTTTTTTTTTTTTTTTAAATTTTATGATACGAAAAACCAAGACACTTTTATCTACCCCTTTTGTCAAACGAAACCCAACCGCAAAAAAAAAAAAATAGCCCAATCCACACATAACATTCATCATCATCCATTTACAATAACGCCATTTTATGTAATAAAACCCAACACAAAAAAAAAAAAACAATTTTTTATCATTAAAAAAAGCCCAAGCCACACAAAACATTCATTGTTAGTCATTTATAATAACACCCTCTTATCTAATAGAACTAAACCCGAAAAAACAATTTTTTATCATTAAAAAAAGCCCAAGCCACACATAACACTCGTTTACAATAACATCTTTTTATCTGAAGTACAACGCACAAGTTACCGAACAGAAGAGGATCTACATTCATCTTTATATAAATTTTAGCCATCCATATTAAATTGGTGTACCAAAGGTTTGGTCAACGCTTCTCTAGAGACTCTGGGATACTTTCAAAGTACGATTTCTCTGCATCCAAAACATCCTGTGCAAACAAACATCAGTCAGTTGCTGAAAAAGCAAACAAAAGCGATCTGGGTCCTAGAGTTTTGAGGCAGACCTTAATAATCATAATGGCTGCCTCCTTATGTAAGAGTTCATTATACTCATGACAGCTCAGACTCTGCAATACAAAGTAATGTTAAATATTACTCTTACGGTGAGTAGCATAGACATTATGAACAAGTAACAATTCAAACGGAGACCTGAACACAATTAGGGCAACCAGTGTCTCCAGAGCAGTGGCAAGATGTGAGAAGTTCTAAAGCAGCAGTTAAAAGCTCCGTAAAATATGGTTGAATCTATTGTATATCCAAATAAACCACATTAGTCGTTAACAAATAAGGAGAGCATCTCCTTCATTTAGTAGATTACAAGACCAAACACCATCTGCCACACTGTCAGAGAGATGCATATCCAATCTAAGATTGGCTTTAAGCTTATTATTGTGTAAGGGTGAAATATTTCTATATGTAAACAACTGCTCCCAACTTCACAGTTGCATCAAATCAAAGAGCATTGATTTATTCAAAGCCTAAGCATTATCAAGAGCAAAAGCATATGCACTTTGAAAAATAGAAAGTCAATGACATCTTAAAATTAATCAAGTTCAATCAAATGTCAGTCACCTGCTTTGAAACACCAGTCCCTCCAGGATGCTGATCATACAATAGAATTCTTTCTGGCAAGTAGCGGGCATCATGAGGGTTTGGACATTCTGGAGCCAAATCAGATAAGTTGCATCTTATGAACCTACATAACAAAGAATTATAAAACAGTCAGAAACACAGCCACTTGGAAAAATACGTTATTAGTGATGCCAACAACTTTGAGAAAGCAAACAATGGCCTGCATCAAATGATTATCAGATATAAACATGCACAAAAACATACTTGCAAATCAGAAACAATCCTTTCAGTCATCATCACGCAGAAGCTTCAAGACTATCTTGATATTGCAAACATCAACGGGACAGAAATCAGGCAAGCAAAGGTAGCTTTATTCTAACATTGTGTAAAATACTTACAAAGGCACTACATGTAGAAGAGCATGAGAAGCAGCATGCAGGCCCGAACGAAATGAAAAATTTTTCTCCACCGCTGCTTTTACTGATTCCGGAACTTGAATCCAAACTGCCTGTATGCATGTAAAAGAGAGAAATATTCTCCATCATACTATGAAATCCAAACCAAGTACTCACTTTGCAAGCATGCGGTTGTAAAGTCTAAAGGTAGCCCATAGTTTAGAACTCAGTAAATAAGGGAACGTTTAAGGGATTTCTGGATATAAAAATTAATGGAAGTCAATTATTAATCGTAATGTCCATAAGACATTCCATGAAATCCAAACCAAGTATTTGTCACTTTGCAAGCATGAAGTTGTAAAGTCTAAAGGTAGCCCGTATTTTAGAACTTAGTAAGGGAAGATATAAAAATTAATGAAAGTCAAACATAATTGTAATGTCTATAAGAAATACCACGAAACCCAAACCAAGTAGTTGTCACTTTGCAAGCATGCAGTTGTAAAGTTTAAAGGCAGCCAGTAGTTTAGAACTCAGTAAATAAGGTAAGGTTTGAGAGATTTTTGGATAAAAAACTTAATGAAAGTCAAACATCAATTGTAATGTCCATAAGAGAACCTGTGATTGATAGGAATATTTAGGCAGATAAAGGTCAACTGTATCAAAGATTTTGCTGCTTCCTCTCCATATGCGATAGAAACCAAACCAAGTAGTTGTCACTTTACAAGCATGTGCTAGGGCTGTTGTTCCCAACTGATTTGTGGAAATCTTTGTTGGATAGGCCTAAACAAAGTCAGATTAAGTAGCTCATGAGAAATTCATATTTCATCAGTTGACAGGAGTCATGTTAAAATGCAATAGGCATTCAGTAATGTACGCAAATTCCCCAAAGTAAATACAGAAAAACTATATTAGTCAGTAGTAGTCCCGACATGCCTGGACATTTAAAAACTCAAGTGAAGAATATTTTTTTCTCACTTCCCAATATATCCCTTGCCATGCGGTTATGAACTCTTCAAATGGGAACTTCTTCTTAGCATTCCAAAATAAGAGAACAAACAATTGGGAGGCCAATATATAGAAATATCTGTGCCAATAACTACTGAAGGAAAATTGTTGACTTCTATTGCAAACATTGTCATTCTCCTAGAATCTTACACTAATAACATGGGAGACCAAACTATTATTTTCTTCATGAAATTATAGGGGAAGGAGGACTTGAAAGAAGAAGTGTGTATGTGTTACTTCTATTGCACTACATTGTCATTCTCCTAGAATCTTATAATGTTATAAGCTCCTAAATACATGATAGGAGAAATATAATATAATGTTTTTAAATGTAAATACTTCATGAAGCTGTTATTATTTCAAGAATTCTAGGATTCAAAGATACAAAGGTTCCAATTATAAGTTATTATTAATTCCTGATTAATCATAAAATCAGTCACATTCAAAAGCTAGAAATAGGACACTAATTGTTTCCAAAAATCACTTAAATGAAGCACAAGACTGCAGAATTAATATGCACAACTTATTTACACATTATACAAACAAGTGGTAAAAGAAGTCTTAAGAGTCATAAACATTGACAAACCATATTACCGCCAAGGACATGAATATCTGTGTAATCACGAGTCTTTGTATAATACTTTACATCAGCTTTTTGGCAAAAGGCAGTCTTATTCGAGATACTTAACTCTTTGACCAGATAGGTATGACCTTGGTGCATGTAGACAGCACCTTCATACACCTGAATAGTGAAATATAAAACATCAGAATATACTCATTGCCTAAAACAAAAATGCATGAAAAAGTTCCAAGAAATACCTAGAAAGTACAGGAGGAAGTAGAATTACAACTACCTGAAAGAAAGCCTTGCTTTCCTCAATCTCCTCAAGGACTTCATTTGTCTGTCTGTCTATTACTTCGTACTTCACAGTTTCTACTGCCCGAATGCTAATTGCACGTGAAGGTATTTTCTTGAAAACAGAAAAGCGTACAAAATTTTTATAGAAGAAGATGCCACTCAAACTAAAAATAACACCAAACAACCTAGCAAGTATTATAGATTAAATCACAACCAAGCATAAAATGCTATACCTCATGCCCAATGTAACTCCATATTTTAGCACAGGAATCACCTGATGGATCCGAACTGAGGTATCCTCTATTTTTAAGAGTCATTATGGCAAAATTTAGACCACCTCCAAAATATTTCTCATCATATAGCAAACTTAATGGGTGTTCAAAAGCAGCACAGGCCAGATGCTGCTCAAGTACCTATATTTAATACACATCAGAATTATAGTGCAGATCAGTTAGAACCCATCATTGAATTTGATTGAAACAAAATGGTACTGGAAGAAAACCTCAAACCTGCTGGTTTTGAGCATCAATATGACAACACTCAATTGGACCCTTGAAGAGTTTCTCAGGAAATCTCATAAAATATTGATCTAGAGGTCCTTCAAATGCAACATATATGGACAGAGACGGTCTCTCTCTTCTCCCTGACCTACCAGCTTGTTGCCACAAGCTAAAATACCAAAAGGATAAATAAATAAAATAAAATTAGAAGCACCCAAATAAAAATAAAAATTATGAAGCAAATAGTAACATTACTAACAAAAGAGTGGAAATGAGAACATTACCTAGCAATACTACCAGGAAAACCTAAATGCAAAGTTACATCTATGTGTCCAACATCAATACCCAACTCAATAGCATTTGTTGCAGCGATACCACAAAGCTTCCCATCAAAAAAATCTCTCTCTATTCTCCTTCGATCCTGCTCCAGCAGCCAGCCAATCAATAAACATGCTGAAGAAATGTCAGCAGTATACAGGTTGAAAAATCACATACTGGTGATGACCTAAAATTAAACGTAAAGCAAACTAATAGAGCAAGAAACTATAGCACACATATAATAAGATTTCCAGCAATTCAAATGTCTGAGGAAATTTTTCCATTCAAACAACAAGGCTCCATTAAATCATATACAGCAAGAACTAGAAGGTATCTTATATTAGTCAAAAACTAATGTAGGTAGTACAGAGAAAGGCAACCCATATGTAGGGTTAGACTTTTCTCATTTCAGCATCTGCATGGCACTGATGCCAAGACTCCTTTAATTTCAGTCAGTGACCTTCTATTGATTAGACAATCAAGTAGTCAGTTTACTTTAGGGGTTACAAATCCTAACATCAGCATTCATAAAGTAACAAAGCTCTTTCCTCAGTTGCATTATGTGTTTGAAGCCCTAGATTCACAAAGAAAGATGAAAGAATTAAAAGGGTGCTGATATCTGCATCAACGTGACAGCTTAATATACATGGAGACAACCAACATAGGAAGTGATACAAAATTTTAAATGCAAGATTATACATCACATATTCATGTGAAATTTCAGAAAACAACAATGACCTCAGCAATGTAGCCAGCACGATAAGCACCTATAGATTTGACCAGGTGGGGTGCTGTCTCCTCAAGAATCTCACGCCTGTATAAACCCGAAACATCAATTTTTTTTTGGCAGAGCTTAAAAATTAGTTCAACTTATTAACTTCAAATAGCAATGAAATAATCAGTAAGACCCAAAAGGTTGCAAATGACAATGTATATAGATACTTTTTAAAGTAGAATCTGAAATCCATAAACTAACAAGACATACGTGTAATATAAAACAAGCTCACAAAGTTTACGCGATCTGCAAAAAGCAATGCAACGAAGTCCATGTTGAACCATTTCTGCGAAGAGATATGAAACTTCTGAAATTGGGCTGCAAAAAGAGAGAAGCAAACAAAGAAAAAAGTTAAGACATTAAGGTATTGTGGTATTATCCCAGATAGAGAACAAATGTCAATCTGAAATTTCTAATTGACCAATTTTAAATTTTGACGAATGTAAGCATAATACCTTGCCTTTTTATCAGCAGCATTACTCATATCATCCATGTCATTCTGATTTTTGTCCAATACCTGAAATCTGGCAGCATTAGCACCTAGGTCGATAAGCAATACATTGACTCGTCTAGTTCCTCTAATAAAGGAGATGTACATTTACCAAAGAACCTACACTTGCTGCACATGGAGTAGGATTCCAGAGGACAAAAAGCTTTCGCGAAGAAGGACTTCCATCATTTTTAATCAGCTCCAACGTTGATAAATTTGCAAGCTCCTGAAGCACCAGAACAGTGTCATTTCAGCCCACGAAAGCAATATAAAGATAAAATATGATAGAATCTTAATATTTATACATAATATTTCCGAATAAACTATTTAGACTTCAAATCTAAACACCACCAAGTACAATTTCATAAACAATTTTTCTTTCCATGTCCTCAGAAACTCCCTTGCCAGATTATGTTTAACCTTGATACAGTGCTCCAGAACAATAGCATTTCAAGCATTCCATCAAAGGAGTAGGCCATATAGTGAGGCAAGTGAGATACTAAGAACAAAAGGTTCTAAAACCAAGTTGTAAAAGCATCGCAACTAGCTCACAATTAGTTGAAATGTAGATGGATTACTAGCACAGAGTGCCAAAAAAGGACATGGGGCAAGTACTTAGGATCCATTAAATAAGGAGAGATTCAAAATGATATATTTGCCAAGACCAAAAGGTCATATGTTCAAATCCCTCCATTTTATGGAGTAGTAAATCATACAGATGAAGATGCGCCATGCATTTTTTAACCAGTTTGGATCCATGTGTGTTTGAGTATATCAGGATCCTGCAACAAAGCCATTAAATAAATCTGGTCATACGTGTTAAAAGATGCGTTGAAGTTCAAATTCTATTGTTGGATCTTTTCCAATCAGCACAAGCTTTTAAATTTAGCAGTGTTGCAAGGCAATTATTGTCTCACCTACCAAAATTTAGGGCATATGGCATGTTTACACCACTCATTCAGAATTATTGTACAGACAGAAGTATTCTATAGCTTTCTGAATTTCACAGACACTGTAATACTATATTAACAAATGTGATTTTGTCATAAAAAATTTTCTGTATAAAGGGGGAAGAAAGAAAATGGAAAGAAACCAAAAAAAAAAATCATATAATTTAAGAAATTGAACCAGAATGATATAGATATGCATAAATTAAGATGAAAAAATTATGTGCTCAGTCTCAAAAAATTTTACCATGCAATGTTCTTGAGGATTAGCAGAAGTTGCTGTAGAAAAAACAAAAGAAGGATCACCACCATAGACTGCACTGGAAGAAGAGTGCCTTTATTTCTCCACATCAAATTTAAAAAATAAATAATATTAAAAAAAAAATATCTCGTCTTTGTGAGAGAAACGAATTGTACCATGAGAGCAAAGCCGACGAAGTCTTCTCAATATGAGAGCAGTATGGCATCCAAATGCTCCTTTATAAGCATGAGCTTCATCAATCACTACAAACCTAAGAATAAAAAGTAAACCTCCATCGTAACGAGTACAATGCGATTGATATAGTAAGACAGATAATGTAATGGTAAAAGTTAATAACTCAAGAGAAAAATTATAGCGACCAACATAAACAGCCATATGCAACAAATCTTACCTAAGATTCAACAGAATTCGGCTGAATTGTCCATGTGATGGCAAGATTGATGCATGAAGCATATCAGGATTGGTTATCAACTGCATGTCAGCAGAAAGGAATTCAGATAAAACCGGTCAGCAGAACAAAAGGTCTTATCTGAGACAGCTGAAATACCAGTCTAGCATTATCACGCAGCCATCTCCTTTCCTTCTGAGAAGTGTCACCATCATATACCCCAATATTTATGGCAGCACCAAATGCTTCTGTCATAGCTAACAAAGCTCTTAGTTGATCTTGAGCTAAGGCCTACATGCATGAAGAAAGATCAGGAAATTGGACTATTTACATGATAGCCAAAGCAGTAAAGCCAAGATGTCAACTTACCCAAAGCATTTCCCAAATCCAACAAATCCCCCCCAACCAAAAAAAAATAAAAAAAAAAAAACCAAAAACCAAAAAAAAAAAACCACGTGAAACAATAATAATAGAATAAATAAATAAATACTGCTAAACCCTAAAACACATCTAGAAATATACTGCAATAAATAAACCTTTGTTGGAAACAAGTACAGAGCACATGATAACGAATCATGTGACAACACTTCCAGAACTGGCAGATTATAGCAAAGAGATTTCCCACTAGATGTCATTGTTGCAACAACAACATTCTTTCCAGCAAGGGATGCCATTATTGACTCTGCCTGCACATGTAACAACAGTTGAAACATCTGCAGACAAAAAAAGCTTCAAACAGGAAACTTTGAAGATCCATCCACACCTGGTGGCTGTACAATTTAGAGATCCCAATACATTTAAGAGCTGATTTTGTATTATCCGAGAGTTCATTAGGGATTTCTACATGAACAGCTTTCCTTGCATCAATGTCTTCAACATGCACTATCTGCATCAGGAAAACATCAAGACAGTGGCAGTCAGGACACCACTCTGCATCAGAGATGTTAAGAAAAACGCACAAAAATCCCAGCAATACGGTGTGTGCATACTTTTAATGCAAAGGGGAAAATTCGTCCAGTTCAACTTTAGGGTGATAGGTCCAAAGAGGCCTTGTCGATCTTAAACATATTTTTTATCTTCTTAATACACCCCAAACTGAACTGAAAAAGAGAGAGAGAGAGAGAGAGAGAGAGAGAGAGAGAGAGAGAGAGAGAGAGGAGAAACCTGTCCACGAGATCCAATGCTCTTTCGTAGATGCTCAACCATTTCCACTGGTAGCAATTGACTAGTGTCCTGCTAAATCAAAAAGTTGGCATAGTGATGTAAGTCTCTTAGATATCCTCAAACATCTTATACTTCAAAATATGTATACTGCAGAAATTCTGGATCCAGAAATTGGCAGGTATAGAAAAATGCATTTCTTTTTGCAAATTGGCAGAATGTTTTCAGTCAAATCTGCCTAGACCCCAATACGTATTAAGTTAGCCAAGGACTGAATAACATTCACGATCTCTGTTAAATATTAAATTTAAATTAAATTTTAGACAATGTTCTTTAATTGCTAAGCAAAAGTTCCCAATGGAACTCAAATTGCAAACAAGAAGTTAAGTCCTTTCCCTATTCAAAAATATTAAGAAGCCATGTAACCTTCTAATTACATCTATATAATCTCATATATCAGCATCAAAAGAATCTATTTACTTAATAAAGTCAAATACTTATATAGTCATATAGCATGAATATAATAAAACAACAGAACAGTAGTAACACTTTTATTATAGGATTTGACACATAAAACCATCACAACTCTGACATCACCGAACCCTTGAGCCCACCACAACAGAGACTCCATAAAACTACTATAGGTTTCACTTTTGTAGAAACACAACAACTAAACACCTAAATATATAGATAAGAACCTACACTACATCGTCTTTGGACTGCACGACAACTAGAAGTAGAGGAGCAGCTTCTCCTAGGCTGTTTTCCTTCATTTCCACTGACAGCAGTAGCACGTTCCTTAACAAATATAAGCAAATCATCCAATGAAAGAGACATGGCTGTCTTTCGAATTTTGCACTGGAAAAGGAAAAAGCATCAGTCATTCAAAAGTCCATCCATTTTTAAACATATGGTGATTGAGAAACAAAAAACACAAATGTTAATAGGTAACAAGTAGTACAGTGCATGACTTATATGACAAAGAAACAGTGGCATCCTTATAATCTAATCTAGATCCACTCAAAATAACACTAGGACTACACTTCTAAGTATATCACTGTCAAGATCTCTTTATTCTGTAAGAAAAAATTAGAAACTGGATGTTAAGAATATTTTCTTAATACAGGCAACGAGCTATAGTAACTGCGTTGAGAATGTTTTCTGCATGTCATACCTTGAAGCACCATAATGATACAAAATAAATAAATAAATTCTCAATAAGAAAATCCAAATATTAGAAACAACCTACATTCATGCTCTTTAGGTAGTCAATCTCCTAAAGTGACTTTGTTTAAGCTCTTAAACACTCAGCGATTAACAGCATGTAACTAGCTTGATTCTCACTGGCTTCTCAACTAGAAATTCAAGCAGTAAGCCAAAAGTATAAGAATCCGATTGGACAGAGTATGTATGTATGTACCATAATAATCCATGAAACAATGTTAATTAAAATATCGACAAAGATATGAGACAGCCTAAAAGAAATTAATTAATGAATTGCCTTCAATAATCTCATATTATGGAGAGAGGAAGCAGTCAAAAGTACCATGAAGAGATTAACAGCCTCCCACAGACCAGTTTTAAAGGAACTTTCCCATTTCCTCATTGTATTAAATATCTTGGATAGAGACATTCCTCTTTGACCTAAAAACAGGAAGGCAAAAGTAAATAGAAATAATTATGCTTATTGGGAAGCTTATTCTGATTAGCTTCAACACTAGAATAAACCATCTTATGTTTTTCAATTTACCAATACGGTAATTTTCTCCTTGATCTCTTTCTTCTGTTGAAGCAACGATGATGACAATGGAATCACCACAGATTTTAGGCTCCACATCATCATCAGCAAACTGTACAACCTGGAATAGACAAAATAGAATGCTTAGTAATAAAAATAAAATAGAATAAAATGCAATCAAATAACAAGGCAGGATTTATTGACCAAAAACTAACACGATTTCATGTCCGTAGGCAGGTAAAAATAAATTCACACAATATCACACCATATGTCTCTAGTCACATAGTCACAGGCAAGACATATGTGACTCAAAAGTCAGAAGAAGAAGCTCCTCTATTGAACTGACCCATATCAAACTTGTGAACTTCTACTCAAGATCAATCCGGATTTCATATTTCAAAATAGTTCAAGAAACTCAACATATTACCTTAGGACAAAGAACAGAAAGATGCTCAATGTCTGTGATACAAACTTGAACTCCAAACTTCCCAAGCTGGTCCAGTGCGTCCTTCATGCAAGCCAATGTGAGCTTCTCCTTCCGCAGTTGAAGGTAAGCACAAAAAATACTCAAGAAAGCAAATGCCTCCACAATCTTCTTCAACCAAACAGGACACAAGCACAAAGATGCGTTATCATTGCTTTTATACAGTCCATTATCACCACATTTCCTATTAGATTCTCTTAACAACATGCATTTCCCCGAATTTGGATCCGACAAACAATTCACTGACTCTAAAACCTCAACAAACTTCTCACAATTCTGTCCCTCAAGAGCATTCTTATTCGTAGACCTCCACACACTCCATAAAAAATCATAAGGGCGGCCCTCTTCATTGTCGCAATTAGCACCTCTCTTGCGCTTTGCCCACGGATTATCTACATTTACATTTCCAAACTCCACAGAACTAGATGCGGTTGCAGAATATTTCAGTTGATTTTTATCAATATTACTAGATTCTTCTTCACGTAAAGATGACAATTCTTGCATCATATCGGAATATGTGGAATCCGCAAACTTTTGTGAGATTAAGGTTTGTTTGGAAACAGTTGAGGAAGCTTCAGAGAAATCAGGTTTTGGGGCTTGTGTTCTCTCCTTCTTAGTGAAGGGAATAAGAACAAAGAATTCTCCGGATTCCATCGTTAAAGTGTTCACCCTACTATCCAAGTTCAATTTAACACCCTGATACAGTAATTTTACATATATCAGAATTCAGAAGCCCCCTTGAGACAAAATCAAATTGCATAAATTCGAAATTTGATTAAAAAAAAAATACAAAGCGAAGCCTCAAGTAATTAAAAAATAAATAAAGTGAATACGTATAATAAGTATGAAGAGTGAAGTGTTGCCTTGAAAAAGAAATGAAAATTGGGGGAGGACGACGCGGGAGGGAAATTGAGCTTCAACAGAAGCTTGAGGTCGTGAATGGTTTTGTCCGACGAAATTGAAACTGTTGTCGTTTCACCACTCAGTGTACGTACTTGGATTCTTCTCTCGCATTCCTCCATTTGAAACCGACACTATTTCAGAGGGAAATCGAGGGTTGTGTATCGTTCTGGTTTTTAAGCAACTATGTAGGCTCTGGCGGGGAATTATTTATTAATTTATTAATTGCCTTTTATTTTATGTTTAATTAACGGATTAGCTACGATACATCCTATTAATATACCTCCTATTTTTTTTTTAATAAATAGATACCATATTATATCTAAAGACTATATAATAAATAAATAAAAGTTTAACCTTCGATAACAGATTATACATTTATATATTTTTCCTTTATAAAATAATTATAAATTTTTTATTTTTTAATTATTTTAATAAAAATTGATTAAATAATTAAATACTAAACTTATAAACTTGCTCAATATGTAATTGAATTATAAAAAAAAAAGACAAATTCTCAAAAAAAAATTTATAATTAACTATTAGTTTAAAAAAATATAATTTTTTATAAGTTATTTTAATTTGATGATTCAGTTTTAATTCTATCACAAATTACAGAGAATTTATTGATTTAGCAACATTATTTTATCATGTTATAGTTTTATGCTTTCTATTGTATTTTATTTTAATTTGTCACGAGTTTCATATTTAATTTTACAAGTTAATGATCAGGTTTTACAAGTTGATCATTTTGTGTTACAAGTCCTGATATAATTGCAATTTGAAGGTATGAATTTACTAGTTTTAGACATCATGTTGTAACTTTTATATTACTTATTTCAATATTGGTTAACCTTCTTACGAGTTTCATGTTTTATTTTATAAGTTGACGTGAGATTTTACAAGTTCATTGTTCTTTATTATAAGTCCATGTATAATTGCAAGTTAAAGGCTTGATTTTACTAGTTTTAAGTGTCATGTTATAACTTTTATATTCATTGTTACCATCTTTGATAACATTGTTGCAACTTTTATGTTTGATTTTACAAGTTAACTTTGAGTTTTACAAGTTAATCATTTCATATTATAAGTCTACATACGATTGCAAGTTCAAGGTTTGATTTTACTAATTTTATGTGTCACGTTACAATTTTTATGTTTATTGTTTCAATATTGGTTAACTTTATTACGATTTTCATGTTTTATGTTATGTTATGACTTAACGTTAGGTTTTACATGTTCATCGCTCTGTATTACAAGTTCACGTATGATTACAAGTGGAAGGTTTTATTTTACTAGTTTTAGGTGTCATGTTGCAACTTTTATGTTGATTGTTACCATCTTCAATAACCTTGCAACTTTCATGTTTGATTTTACAAGTTAACGTTAGGTTTTACAAGTTCATCGTTTCGTATTACAGGTCCACATATTATTGCAAGTTGAAGGTTTGATTTTACTATTTTTGTATCTCGTGTTTCAATCTTGGTTAACTTTGTTATGATTTTCATGTTCTACGTTATAACTTAACGTTAAGTTTTGTAAGTTCATTATTCTGTATTACAAGTCAATGTATGATTATAAGTTGAAGGTTTGATTTTACTAATTTTATGTATCACTTTGCGATTTTTATGTTCCCTGTTTCAATCTTGGTTAACTTTATTACGACTTTCATGTCCTATGTTACAAGTTAAAATTAGATTTTTCAAGTTTATCGTTTTGTATTACAAGTCCACGTATGATTACAAGTTAAAGTTTTGATTTTACTATTTTTAGGTGTCATGTTGCAACTTTTATGTTCCTTTTTGCAATCCTGGTTAATCTTGTTGCGAGTTTCATATTGTACTTTACAAGTTAAAATGAGGTTTTATAAGTTCTTTATTGTGTTTTATAAGTGCACGTATGATTACAAGTTGAGACTTTGAGTTTACTAGTTTAAGATGTCATGTAGCAATTAAGACTTTCTTAATCACAACTTTCATGATCCTTGTTGCAACTTTCATGTTATGTTTTATAAATGAATGTTATTTTTTACAAGTTGATTGTTCCCTGTAACACGTTTTCATTTAGTTGCATGTTGAAAGTTTTTAATTTGTTATTTTTTGGGTATTAGACTGTGACTTCAATATTGGTTGATACAACTTTAGTTAATCTTTTTGCAGAATTCATGAACATTTTACAGCTAAACATTATGTTTAACATGTTCATCGTTTCTTGTTAATGTCTTATTTGATTGTATGTTTAAAATTTTGATTTCACTAGATTTAGTTGTCTTATATTTTGTTGAGGAGAAATTTGTTATCACCATTTTTAATTATTAAAAATATATTTTTTTGTAAATTATTGTTGTAATGTGTATTAATTTTCAAGTTGTGGGCTATTAGCTATCTGTGAAAGTTCAACTAAATAGTGTAATTGTTTTCTTCTAATGTAGAATATAATTATCAATGAAAAACAAGTAATTTACTTTTTAAAATATTATACAATAATGTAATTATGTCTATGATGATACTACATTTTAGTTGAGTTGTAAAATAATTTATAACTCTAAGTATTTTAGAATAAAGGATGTTTAATGAATAAAAATTATGAGCTATTTGTTTTTTTTTTTAGATTAACATAATTTTTCAATTAAAGTGGTAAAAAAAAACAGTTTTAATTACTGTGTAACATTACTTAAATTAAATGCCATCATTACAATAAATTTACAATTTTTATGCTATTTATATTTGTTGTTAAATATTAAATTGACATTTATAAAAAGTTTAAATTAACATAAATTACTAATTTATATTACAAGGAACAATATTATTTTAAGTGGTAATGCAATCCACCAATTACTTTATGTGTTAATCGAACAAAAAAATATATAGTTTTAAATGTAAAAGACAATAATATACGTATCTATGTAGTTACATTATAGTAAAAATATGAAAATGTTAAACTATTTCTTTTTAATAACTATGAATATTTATGAAGATTTCAATTAAAAGATTTTTAAAAAATTACAATGTGCATTCAGATTTACAATAAAATATTTTAATGAAAAGTTTATGAAAGATTGCAAATATGATAGAGCGATAATTTTAACAATTAATTTAGCTTTATTGTAGCTCACAAATGTAGTTGTAAATAAGAGTTAATATAATAAATTAGGCTCTTCACAAAATTATGTTATATTTTTTATAATGTAGGTAAACATTATGATTTTATGAAATTCCAAAGCTCCGCATGTTTTGTATTTTTAAATTGCATTTCATATTGCTTCGCACCTATCTTTTTAAATTCACTATTTTCTAATTTCATTTTTTTTCCTGACGAAGTTGATGAATCTAAATTTTCCTCATTCTTCACTCTAAACGAATCTTTTGTATCCATTCATCAAAATCTGATCATATTGAAATGTATTTATAGGTGTCAATCCTGATTGATTTTGACGATATTGAATAAACTGTTTGCACACTCGATATCTGAATTTAAGAAGGCTCCCAAGTATTTTAATTTTCTTGACATATAATTTTAATTTTTAAATTTGTAATTGTAAGTTTTCATTTCATTATCTTGTTATTCTAGTTTAATTAGATTCATTAAATTGGCATGTTTGAATTATTTTTCTATGAACATTAATTATTCGATAAAATGTCAAATCATATATTAATTATTTGTTTATTATATTTTTTATTTTTTTGAGAAGATTTGAAAACTTTGTAATGATATTTGCAGTCATGTTTGCTTGGAGTAATAATAGGCGATTTTAGCTAGGAGTAATAATAGTCAAGTTATGATATTTGTTGTCATGATTTCATAGCTTGTCGTCACTGTAGTTTCGCCTCGTTATAACATGAATGAAATTGGTTGAATAACCAAAAATTGAGTTAAGAAATGTATTGGGATATTAAATGAAACTAGGTGGCAACCAGTATATAACTATGTGTTTTGTTATAAGCAGTAGCAGGTTTGAATCTTAATAATTTTTAATTTTAGTACCTTGCAAATCCAATCGACAGGGGTTGAAGCTAACAAATGACACATATAATCCTTTTTTTATTCACTTTGTTTGATTACGCTTTATAATTTATATTTCCATTAATAAGTTTATGATCATGTTTATTTCTTGTTTTTAATTTTTTTTATTTCACAATCGCTTGTTTTTTATTCTAGTGTGTTGGAAAAAATATATATTATATTCTTATTTATTTTTTGGCAGAAATAATCTTAAATATGTCTGAAGGGTATACTGAAGGTAGTCCTGTTTTTTATATAAATGATGATTACACTCTTGAGTTCGATCTTGTACAGAGCACTAGTGTGGAAAAATATATATCTAACGTTCAACTTAGTTCAGGTGAACCGGCAAATAGTAAGGATATCTCAACATCTCAAATTTCTTCCTTTCGTGATGTCATTAATCAATTGGAAAAATCTGATGTGGTCGGTATGGAGTTCGAATCTACAGATGAGGCAAAGTCTTTTTGTTCTAAATACTCCAAGGCCATGGGATTTAGTATAAGGAGAGATACCCTTAAGAAAATAAGCAAGGCCAAATCACCGTTAGAAGGTGGGTATGTTCAAAACTAGGGTTTCGATTGTCAAAATGGAGTATATAGTTGATCTGGAGCTTACAAAAATGTTGATGTCATTCGTAAGGATTTACAAATCGACTAGACACTAGTCGTCGTCAGGATATTAAAGATACTGACTTTGAGTCAATTATTTCATACCTGCTATCTAAATAGAAGATTGATCCAGGATTGTTTTTCTAGTACACAATTGATGAAGAAAATATACTTGCAGATTTGTTTTGGTGTGACAATGGTTCACGGTATGATTACCATTGCTTTGGAGATGTTCTTTCTTTTGATTCTACATACAAGAAAAATGCATACAACATGCCTTTAGTTACTCTTGTCGGTTGCAATCATTATCGAAGGACAATAGTTTTTGGGTTTGCATTACTATCTAATGAAACAGGTGATACATACATATGGCTATTGGAGACTTTTTTTGCTGCAATGGATAATAAAAAACCTAAAGCAGTCATCGTAGATGGTAATAAGACAATGAAAATAGCAATAAACAAAGTCATGCCTAACTTTGTGCATCGCTTATGTTTTTGGCACTTGAATAGAAATGCCCAGCAAAATATAAGTGATTTGAACTTCTCACATGACTTTAAGAAATGCTTGAAAACATATATGGCCACTTTAGAAGAGTTTGACAAAAATTGGTTTGGACTTATTGACACCTATGGTTTGGGTTGTAATGAATGGGCAAAAAAATATATATATATATGAAGAATGTCATCACTGGGCTGAAACTTTTTTTACAAGGTCATTTCATGGCTGGTATGCAGAGTACACAAAGATGTGAGAGCATGAATTCAAACTTAAAACGATTCCTCCAGTCTAAGATCAAATTGTGCGAGTTTGTTCTTCATACTAACATATTAATGTCAAGGTTAAGAAACACTGAAGCGAACGATGACTACGAGTCTTTCAACACTCATCCAGTATTATGCACACATCTTCATAATTATAACGAACATGCTGTTGATTTACACGAGGAATGTTTTCAAAAAGGTTAGGAAACAGATTGCGGAGGGCGTTTATTGATAATTCATTCATCAATTTCTAAAGGCAATAGGAGAATATACCATATCACCAAATTTATGCAAAGTCAAAGCATGTGGACAGTTGTGTGCCATGTATCAAGTACTTCTATTTTTTGATCACGTAAGTTATATGAGACAATGGTATACCTTGTAGCTACTCATTTGCAGTTATGAAGGCAGAACATTTAACCCATATTCCAGTTTCTATGATTATGTCATGGTGGACAAAATCTTTCAAAGTTGGAAACATGGAAATCTCAACTCGTTTACCATAAGAGCAAACTGTTGAAACAAGATATGGTACATTAGCAACTACATGCAAAAGCTTGTGTCACTTTGCATCACAAACTTCTATTGGATTCAATGAGGCAAAGTGCGACATTCATCAGTTGATGTTAAGGATGCAAGATTTGACAAAAAAATGCGTCTACTTCATCTGTTATAGTAATTGATCGTACACAATCAGGTGGAACAACTATACAAGACCCAAACAAAGTGAAGGCAAAAGGGGCTTCTCGTCCAAACAAGCAAGATGGTGGAAAGCAAAGGCATTGTGGGTACTGTAAACAAACTGGCCATACAAAGCGATCATGCAGACATGGCAATAACGAGTTCACAAATTTTTTCCTGAAAATAGAACAAGGACATCTTCTTAGCATATATAACAGGCAACAAGTATCTACAACAAAAATGTTTTCCAATTTGACCAGTTTGTGCAGTCTTTACCATAGGTTCAGACGTTTTCACTTCATAGTTGGCATGGACAAAGTACTAATGAATTCTCCTTTGACAATGACAATGCATATATTTCACAATCAAGTGCATCAAAAGATAGTGGTAAATTTCAATGGTAGGTTTCAATGGTAGGGCCATAACAATTTGTAAGTTCATATTCATCATGAATAAATTAAATAATTAATCTATTTTATGTATTTTTTAAATTTATTGTATCCTACATTTATTTCCTTTTTGTATTGATTATTGCAGCTGAACAATAGTCCGTTATGCATCTCATATTAAGCGGAGTGCTTTCTATTTAATTATGAATAATATTATTATTCTACTTATTAAAACAGTGGAACATTATTTAAAATTCTTATTTTTTTGAAAAACTATTCATAATCCTAATTCAAGTTGTATTACATCAAAGGCAATGTTAAACTTATGTTCATAGTATTTGTGATCAATAGTATGCTCCTATTTTTTACTTGTTTATGAAAATTATATGATTATTAGTTGATTTTTCCTTGTATTCAATATAAATTAATTATCGTTAGAAGTAACATTTCTTTTCCTTTCAATGATTGTTCAATGGCACTTACTTAACTTTGGGAATGTGTAAAATTAGTTGTCCTTGGCATAGAAGAATCTTCAATTTTCAATTTTTGTATTTTTTAGTACAAGATCGCCATGACTCATTTCTTTCAAATTTTAATTTATTGTAGGCAAACAAAAGCTTCATTTACAAAAGTTATGTTGTTGCATTCATTTATTTGTTGAACATGTTGAATACTTTGAATTAATTTAATTTATTAAATTTCTTCTACAGTCGTCTATGATCAATGGGGTAAATTAACCTGGTGGCCACTGACATAAAATTACTAAACCTTATTGGCGATCAAATGGGAAACGTAACATCACCTGGGCAACTTTCAAAGGAATAAAATGATAATATTAAAATAGAATTAAATCATTATTTTGATCAATATAAAAATGTTAATTACATGAATAATTCCTAATGGAAGAATGGCTAAACAAAATTTTCACATTATTGAAAATATTAAATCATTTAAAATAATTAAAACTATATATTTATACTTACAAGACTCAAAAATTAAAATAAAAATTAAAATAAAGCACATTGGGATGAGAAAACAAATATGAACCATCACTAATGTCACAAATATTTAGTCCCACGAACAATTTATACAATAAAGGTTTTATCATTATTCTTTCTTTGTTTGCTTTCTATTGTATTTGTTGACAGGAGTTTTCTTTGGTGTCTTGTTCGATTGTGTTGTTGATAAGGATTGCTTTGCCAATTGAGTCATCTTATCAGAATGAGCACGTGCATGATGTACTATAAGTTCCTTCACTTGGTTTGCATCGCAATTAAACAATTATAGCGCCAACTACAAACGTTCTGTATCGAGTGGTACTATAATTTTTATATGTAAAAGAAACAATATAAAAAAGATTAAAATTATATCGGTGATTTGAAAATATAATAATGGTTTAATCAAACTAGCAATTATACATATATTAATATCACATATTAATATTATATTAAAATAGTAATAAGGAAAATTTTAATAAAAAATCAAAGTCAATGAAAATTTGATTGTCTGCATACCTCATATCCTAGTGTTGTATAAGGACATGATGACTTCATAAATTTGATGAGGAATATCCCACAATCAAAACCATTAGGTTGCATTGGTGCTTGTTTACTTGGAACCACTTTGAGATTATGAAATTTAAATTTCTTCCCATAAACAATTGCGATTTCGTTTTGAAGCACGATATAAAGAGAATGTAACTGAAAGCAAATGAGAAATAATATTACTTATTGTGATATGAAATACAATCAATTTTAAGAAATGAACAAACAAGATTACCACTGTTTTAGTTTGTGCTATACGAGAGGCTTTTTTTTGTTTACTTGGCCAAGAATCTCATATCTCTACAATTTTTTCACTAACAAGAACTATAGCCATGAACCAGTGCTGTGAAGGATTATGTATAGGTATAAAAATCTGTCTATATGGAAATCACACTTTAGCTATAAAAATATAACCAGAAATTTTTTGAAAATTAGCCAATGCAATCATAATCAAACAAGTTTTAATAATTTAAATCTAATCTTTTCACAACGATGCAGATCATACATATAGTGCTCACAAAATTGTTGAGCATGACCTAAAATGTCACTATCAGTTTTTTTAGACAATACAATGTGCTGAAATATATGAAGTATTTATAATAAGTAAGAAAGATGTCATTAGTATTAAAAAGAAATATTTATATATATATATATATATATATATATATATATATATATATAAAGTACTTAAAAAAATGCTTTTCAATATAAGAAAAAGATTTCACAATACTACTTATGGTATCTTGTGGTAAAGACCATGAAAACTTTGATGTTGACTTCTCCATTCACTCAAAATGTATATGATACTCAACAAACATACAAATTATCTAGAATAAATATCGATAAACAATAATTATGAGCAATAATTTCCAATGAAAATAGATGATTATTATTCATAACAAACCATTACTTACCCCACTACCAACAAATGCATATGGTTGTAGCATTAGCATATCGTTTCGATTTCTGAAATCATCACCTATTTTGGCAAGGGTTTCATTACACGAAAATGAAAAAAATTAAATTTTAGAGAGAAAATGGTACGTTTAAATTAATATTTAAGCATAAAAAATGAGACAAAACATATAATACATACTTTAATTTAAGTGTATTGTCAAAAATGTACTTTACGGATATCAAATTTTCTTTACCTATATAATTTAATGTCACAAACGGCCCAACCTTATATTGAGAACGATGATCTCTAAGCCATTTATGATCCTCAATTTTAGCTACATATTTTGTTGTATTTCCATGATTTGGACTTTGAGCAGTTGAAGAATTGAATTCAAATCTAGCATTCCCTTTTATATCATCATCCTACAATGAAATCAAATTTATATGTTAGTTTATAACATGTGTTGCAGGAATGTAAAGAACACATTAAAAACTATTAAATAAATACCTCATCCTTAAACGTGAACACTTTTTCTCTAAGACGTGATATAATAGGGCTGTGGTCAACATCAACAGGACCTAGAAATTTAAACTTTTTCGTCACAGAGTCAATAGCTTGGATAACCCTAAGTTCCGTTGAGTTATCATAGAGGAATCTGACTCGGGTTTCTCTTTCTCTTTTCTGTCATCTGCATTAACGATGTCTTCCTTAGAGGAGTCCAGGACTACTTGAACAACACTATCTTTTCGCAAGTTGTTTATGTTTGTGAATTCTTCTTTAAAATGTCTTGTATCATCCATACGCCCATGAATGTGCTTAAGTAATTCTATGATACGTGCATTGTCTTTGACTATCTTTTGGATGTTCCTCGTATTGATGTTAAGTTTTTCCTCTAGGGATTTTAGTTTACCCTCATAACAACATTTATTAGGCCTAGATATTTCAACTTGCATAGGGACCTTAAAAAAATAGAAATAAAATAAAATTGAGAATTAAACCATACCAATTCTATATTACAAAAGAAAAGGTATTGAGTACCGCAAAACTGCCTATTCCACCATGCTGATTAAGCCATAACATAATTTGCTTAATCTTTGAGTCCGTCCGTAATAACAAGGGAGATAGAGTTCGATCAAGATTTAATGACTTGTACGCAACAATTTGAAAGTAAAAAATCTACATAATTGATTGAAGAAATTAAATATATGTAATATACAATTATTATAAAATTATTTTTAATGATGGAATATAATAATAGAAGTTATTTACATACCTGTAGGAACAAAACGTAGCCACCAACATATGCAACTTTTCCTTCCGTAAACCTCATGATACCCTCAACTCCAAAAAGTTAAAACAACAAGATGCCCAATTTCTTATAAACACATTGTTAACATCAACTAATATAGGTAGGTATTCGGGACTAACATATTTTGATGATGTCGGACAAAGTAATATACCCAAAACAAACAATACAAAATATCTCTTAAAATCATCATCAACTATGATTACATCACGTTAGTGTGCTTCTATATCTTTAACTAAAATGCCTCTATCAGTAGAGCAATATTTGGATCGTAAAGCTGCAACACAAGTATCTAACCCATTAAACCTAGATTGTGTTCCTCCATCTATAATGACCATTATAATTGAAAAAGTTATGAAATTCAAAACAAACTCTCTACCATGAAGATTAATGCTTACATGATGTTGGATCGAATTGAGATATAAGCTAACCATATAATGCACAATTCAATCTACCGCTCTTGATATTTAAAAGGTTTACTAGTCCTAGTTGATATATGGCTTCCTTTTGACAATTAGCAAAGTAGAAACAATATCAGTGATACGTTCCGGTGCATGACGAGTTGAGATATTATATTTTTTATTATTTTCTACATCACTAGAAGTCACATTTCCACCATTAGTATTGTTGTATTGGGCATATTTCAATTTCTCCTCTGGTAAAAGTTTTCTCCAATTATCAGCCATAGATTTCCTAACCTAAAAGAAAACAAACAATAACTGAGAACTAAATAACATATTATTTCATATTGACAAATGTATAAAAATATCGTCTTAGTAAAAATTATTAAAGAAACTAAGAACTTAAAAAATTAGGGAAAAATTAAAAAAATCATAAATATAACTAATAAAACTTACATCTTGCCCAATGTTCACAACATTGTGATTATTCTTGAGAATATCCACTTGATCTTTACTGTAGATCTAAATATAAATAAATAAATAATAGTGTACTTTTAACTTTTAGAATGATAGACAAATGATTACAATATTAAAATTTGATTACTTACAAATAATTTAGAAATCCATATTTTAAGCCAGCACCAATAGATTTCTTTATTTTCTTTGATGTAATCTCAATAGATTTATGTTCATTACCTTTATGCTACTTCCTCTTACCAACAACCATTTAAAACCTACAAATATGATAATTGTTAGATATAAAAAAATTAAAAGAAAAAAAATTAAAGAAGGTATTTAATTTCCAAAGTAATAAATATATAATCATGTTGCACCTAAATGGACTTTTTATAAACTTAAATTTAATAGTGAAACCACTATCTATTATTTAAAGTTTTAGATTAACAAGCTACCTAACAATCCGAAGAGACAATTAAAAAAGCATATAGAAAAAGATCCCATTATGTGATATCTTCATCTTAGTGTGCAACAAAATGAAATTAACAAAGTCTCACTTGATCAAATTGGGGGCTCACAGTAGCCTCCTAGGCCAACATTCCTACCCAAGACAAAGCATAAAGTAAGAGACAAAGCATGCATGATAGAATGAAGGCATATCACGAGATCAAGGCTAAGATCACAATTAAGAACAAAGAATCAAGAAGTAAACAGCATGATTAAAACTAACAAAAATTCCCCAACAGAGAATAATAAATTACTCACAAAATTTTTGAACAAGAAATAACCTAATCAATAAAAAAATTCCTAAATAAATAATAATCAATTACCCACCAAAATTTCGACCTAGGAACAACCTAACTAGTGCTACATCTTAAAATAATAGGGATGCACGAAGTAAACACAGAATTCAAAGGATAATTTTTAGGGAGCAAACGACCAAGATTTACCTTATAAATCAATGACAATCAGCCACAACTAACGATGCAGAATCAAATCGAGGGTCGGCTACAGCAAAATCAACAATGATGCAAGGGCTGGTTGTCGACGACAACTTTAGCGAGGATACTATGACTTCTATACAACGATACTGATGAGTGAGGTGTAACTATAAGTTGTGGCAGAACGGAGAATGGTGCTGTGCAATTAGCACGATGGTTTGAGGATTTTATTCGATTCTACTATTAATAATTTTAATCGAATAAAAAAATTATATATACAACTAGTCAAACTGGCTGCCCCATTTTAATTTATTATAATATAAAATAATTAATGTAGATAGGACCTCCTAATCATTTTAATTTTCATTTATACTCCAAAAAATGAGATGTATCAATACATAGAGTGTATTGTAGCTAATCCCTTCCAAAATATCTAGTCGTGAGATAAATTCAAAGGTAGAATAGGAATGGAAAAGAATTATGGCCAATGACTTTTAATTCACCGTTAAAGGAAGAAAAACTATTGGTTGGGAATAAAATAATGGCACACAAAAGAAAAAAAACTTTTTTTAAAAAGAAATCGATTGGCAACAAAGTCATGTGGTGGAAACAGGACGGAACTTTCACAAAAGAGAAGGAAAGGCATCAGATTCCATTAAAAGAAAATAAAGGAAAAAGCTAGCATCCACCACACAACATATTTGTATATCCCAAATCCACATGAAAGGGAGCGTTACTTGCAAGTGGTAGGGGAATATATGGCCACATTGAAAGAATAATGCTTCAAAGCAAGTGCAAAATGTGCTAAGGGACTTGCTTCTATTTTTTATTAGTTGTCAACATAAACGTAAACAAAAGAGAAGTGAGGAGAGAAATGCAAGTAAACAGCACCATCTAACCAATCTACCAAAATTATAATAAGTGCACATACTCTAAACCATCTATTGCAAGACTATCTCAGATTAAACAACAGAGCAAAAAACAAAGTCTAGTAATTAGCTAATGTGTTTATATGTGAAGGAGCACTTGTGAAAAACGAGTCTGAAAACTGAAAAATAAAGCAATTTCCAGTCAAATTTCTATTGGAAAAAGTCTAAAGATAATGCCAACCCAGAAGAAAACTTTCTGGGTTTTTTTTTTTCTTTTTTTCTCACTTCCTAGAATTGTTCAATAGACAATATTTAGTTGACAATTGTTACTTGTTATCATTAGCAAGGCAGATGGTGCTCAAACTAAAAAAAAAAAAAAAAAAAACTTTACAGGGTGGCGCCATGAATTGTAGCAAACTCTAGAAAACAAATATTGAGAGCATATTCGTTACCTTTGAAAATCTTAACCAAAAATGCTCAACATAAAAAGTAGAGTTGCAAGTGAAACACACTGAATGATGTTTTATAGAAACATTGTGATAAAACAAAATTTGAAATGAATATGATTAGCAAAAAGAAAGTCATGAATGGGATTGCTTTAGTGAGTCAACCCGCAAACTAACTAATACCATTTTGTCAAACCATATTATTGTCCAATTGACATCACATTTTGCATCATCCAATATCCCTTTCTATTAAGTTCACATATTAGATAAACAGAAAAAATAAAAACCTCACTGTTACACAACAATGTCAGCAAAGTAGAAAGTTCCAACCTCAAATTGAAATGTATCCAAAGCGCACACAGAATAACAAAACCAAAACCAAAATCCAAGGAGACAAAAATAAACATATGGGAAATATCTAAATAATTCAGTTCAATGAAACCCAAAAAAGGATGTTCACAAAAGAAAAATTGAATTGATAAACATAACCAAAACCAAACAGAAATTTTTAGAAAAGGCTTACATTCATAAAATAACTAAACCAAACCTTCAAGAAACTAAAAAGAAAAAGAAAAAGAAAAAAGAGTTACCATTAACAAGAAACTGAAGATTCATCGATTTTTTATAAAAGAAAATAAACTCACCAACCGATGCAGCAAAGCCAACAAAATTCATTTCTATATCTTTATTTCTTCAAATTTCATTAATTAAAGTAAGCTAAACATTGACATGAATAATCTTGAAAGAAAAATAGAAAATTAAAAGTAAAAGAACTCAACACGCAAAGACAAAACAAGTGGCAATAAAAAAATTAAAAACTCAAAACATCACACCAGCGACCAAAAACTCTCACCCCCTCTGGAAAAATATAAAACCACAAACAAAACATATATTTTTTAAAATTATATGAGATTCTAAAGCTCTATATCCATGTACATATACCTAGCTAAAGATATATAAAGTAATTAGATAAATTAAATTTCGTGAAGCTTTAATCTCTATTAAAAAAATAAGAAAGAAAAATAGAATCAAGAAAAAAAATTCACAAACAGAGAATAATCAATTACCCAAAGAAATTACGAACCATAAACAACCTAACTACTGTTGCATCTCAAAATAATAAAGATGAATGAAGGAAAATCAGAATTCAAAGGACCAAAATTCAAACCTCAAGGTTCAATGATAATCAACTACAAATCAATTCATCACAAACACGATCAAGTTGCAATCCACCGTAATATTCGATGACTGACGCTTGTGGCGATTCTCAAGGAGGGTGACAGCAGACAAATAAGTTGGAAACAACCCACTATTAAATAGAAAAATCTTCAGCGATGATTAAACGCAGCTGATCGACAACGGTAGAATCAACGACGATGAAGGGGCTAATCAACGACGGCAACTTCAGCGATGAGACCGAGGCTGATTAGCAAAGGCAGTGATGGGCTGGTGTAAACATGTATTTTTAGAGATTTGATACGGTATCAGTTTTAATAATTTTATGCAAACAAAATAATTCAATTTTTGAAACTGGGCAAACCAGTTGCTTGTTTTAATTTTTTTCGTAAGTTAAAATAATTTAAATTTTAGTTAAACCCCTCTATTAATTTTGATATTATTTTATACTAAAAAAAATATGTACCAATATGAGAGATGTATTATAACTAATTGCTTAATTAACCGATTGGGCTCCAAATGGATAGAACCGATAAAGCAACTCTGGACCCTCCGTTTTTAGTGGAAAGCCCGTAAATGCGAAGTGAATAGTGGCTCGCAGGAAACTTGCTAATGTTGATGTTAACTTATTCTCTTTTGCTAGTCCTGCAAACTCTTTTTTACAAATTGACGTGGTAGCTGAGTTGGCACTACCACATCAATTGCCATGTGATCCAACCTAAATCGATTTTGTAAATTTAAATCAAGAATTCTTTTGACGCCATATTATGCTCTTGCAACTTTTGGTTTCTTTTTTTTATTTTTTTCACGTCTTCATATGTATTGCCTTCTGCTTCGGAACATTGACTTCATGAGACTGGATTTTATCAATTTTTCAGACGTTGGAGTTTAACAATCCCACCTCATAATTCTTCAGTTGCTTGTGAAGATTTAAGAGTCCGTAAAACAATTAATAAATGAATTAACAATAAAAGTTATGTCTTTATTAATTGACTATTGTTTGAAGTTGATGTTGTAATTAAAAATGGTTTAGAAAATAAAGGCTAATGGTTTTGATCTACCCGTTAAATGATTTTTGAACAAGATTTAGGAACACAAACGATGAGCGGTTTCCAATATTCTTTAGAATGCTTCACGTGAGTTTGTTGTTTCATAAGCCAACTCAAAGAATTAATGGAAGAGAATGGCACAAATTAGCAGGGAGACTGCAATACAGCCAAAAAGCAGTAAGAAGATGAAGACGTGAAAAGAAGGAGAAATAGACGGTCGTAAGAGACGATTACGGCATCAAAAGAATTCCAAAATAGCAAAAAAAATTACAAAATTTTATCAATTGAACTGCCACGTTAGTTTGTAAATATATATATATAAAAATTTGTAAGATTAGAATTACCATTTTCTTTATACATGTCAATAAAATTAAGTATAATTTTAATTGAGCATTCAGTTGAGTTGAGTTGACTAATAACTAGTAAGGCATTTATTTTGTATAATTAAACACAAAATTACCTTAAAATATGTTTTATCCGCACATATTACTGAACTAGTTTAGCTAACCCACGCAAAAAAAAAAAAAAAAAAAAGGGGTGAGAAGGAACAATAAAGAGAGAGCGGCGGCAAAGTTCAGGCGGTGTTTCCTCGTGTCCACAATTTTCTTACTCTCTTTTCCCTATAATAGAATATGATTGGTTTGCTGTATCAACTCAAGAAATTTAGTTGATGCATGGAACGTAATCAAGAGTTTCTCGTAATAACGAAGGGGATGTTAATATTTTAAGAAATATTACATTTTTCATGTATAATAAACTAACCCCTATCATTTATTATTTTTATTATTTTATTAAGAAAATATTATGACATAGTTAGAGTAATGTTACTCTTACAAATTATTTATACAAATTCATCTATACAAACTGACATGATTTCATTTGATTTTATAAATAAATACAGTGATTTGATAAATATATATTAATAATAGATGATATTAATTAACATGAGTGATGTGATGATTATATAAGCATGTCATATCAATTTATATAAATAATTTATATAAATAACATTATTTTAGTATTTAAATAATTAATTACCATCGTTGTCAAGTTAATTTCAACCTAGCTAGACTATAACTCCCCCAACAAATCTCCCGTCTCCACATTCATATACATCTACGTCGTAGGAGATATTAATCAAATTATTTAGGTTCTTCACTTGACTTTTCCTGTTTCCGTTATTAACACTTCACCGTCAATTGACTTTGAATTAATGAAGAGAAATTAGCGAAAGTGCTTGGAAGGAGAATAAGCTCTCCATTCAAAAGACCAACCAGATAATTTTCATCGACAGTCGTCTAATCTTTACCTACCAATACCATATGATAAGGGCCACCATGCCACAAATATTTTCAGACTAACTGTTAGCGTGTTTACCATGCAACAATTTTGTTATGCTTTGCAAAATTGAAATCTAGCAAAACAAGGGCCAAGTCAACCAACATTGTCATATATATGTAACATGTATCTCTTTAGTTTTCCCCTAAACTTGCATCAATTTGCAGAGGATTCATTGCTAGCCATGGCTTTGGCAATCAAATTGCTGCTTCTAATTGCGCTTCTTGTGCCGTTTTACACCTCAAAGGCCTTGAAATCCAAGGTCACCCACATGCAATTCTACATGCATGACATTGTCGGTGGGGCAAACCCAACTGCCGTCCGGGTTGCAGGCAGATCCAACTTCACAAGCCCCGATCCAATCACAGCCATGTTCGGATCTGTTTTTGTCTGGACAATCCGCTTACACTCACACCCGACCCAAATTCCGCCTTGCTGGGACTTGCCCAAGGGATCTATGCTTTGTCATCACAGTATAACGAGTTTAGTCTCCTCATGACCCTAACTTATGGCTTCACTAGTGGACCGTACAATGGTAGCTCCTTTAGCGTACTTGGCCGGAATCCGGTGACGACTGAAGTCCGAGAAATGCCCATCGTCGGTACGGGGATTTTCCGTCTGGGTCGAGGATATTGCTTAGCAAGAACAACTTCCATGGACCAAATGGATGCTGTGATTGGATATAATGTAACATTGATACATTACTAGCTAAACTATTAGTATCATGCAATTTTGTTGTAGGGTCTATTTATGTAATAAAGCATGTGATTTTGAATTTGGGTTTTTCAAGGCAATAATTAAGAACATTGTTATGTGCAGTTGACGGATAAATCTCCATAAATTTCTCTCTTTTTTACCATGTTTAGAATCATAACTGACTCACTAATCATCATGGTAGACAACAGCAACTTCTCTCCAATTCATCTTTTCAAATTCAAATGCTTTATTCCCTCTTCACTCTCCTTTCACCAAACCAACTTTTGTTTCATTCTCATCTCTCTCAAACTGTACTTGTAGGAGAACTAGAGAGGAGACAAAGAAGTAAAAAGAGTCAAAACAAAACAAAACAATATGTGGATACAATGGTCACTCACAAGGCTTGTAAGATGGCGAGTCAGGGACTGGGCTTCATGTTTCACCGGTTGCAGCTTCCCATTAGGTACACAGATAACATAACATGACATATGCATTAACGCCGTATTTATTTAGTTTGTTGAATATCATGATTTTGGGTTTGATTAATTTGCAGATGATGAAACGGATGGATATCGATCATCGGCAGCGCCGCCTCAACGTCAAACGATTAGGAACATGGTTTTTGATATGAAGGATGAGAGTAAAGGCAGGAGGATTGCCAAAAAGTTGTTGCGAAGAAATAGAAGCAACAAGAATAATAAATGTACAAGAATGAACCTGAGTTCAACAGTACAAGTACAGGCAGCAGCAGATGAATACACTAGTAATAATGACTCAAGCTGGCCGCACTTCGCTGATGAGGATTATATTGTATTCTGCTTTAGAGAGGATGGAGCATTTGACGTCGTTAAGGATTGCAAATCAGAAGTACCACCAAATAGCACAATTAATAGAAGCTCATGGCCTGTCAATCAAAAGGTTAGCTCCCAGATACTTGATTGTACAGTAAAGAAATAATAATAATAAAAACCTCAATCACGTGTACTTTTCTTCTTGGTGGGAAATTAATTAAGCAGGTCAATTATGGTGAAGAAGTTAAAAGAGTTGACACTAGCAGCCATGTGGAAAGGTCAAATGAAGTAGGGTGTGATAATATTTTCCCAGCAAGTACTGATGAGGGAGATATCACTCCCGTTACTGAGGTGATATGCATCACTGTGTTTTCATTTTCACTTCTTGATAAGTGGCAATTAGATTCTCCCAGTATTTGAATAGTTTGTGGATGTAATTGAGATGGGAAGGGATATGAAACGTTTTTTGTGTTTTCTTGTGTTTGTTTATGACATATATATAGGCTGAGGAAGAAGAGATGATCTACTTGGATGCCGAGTCATCTTCAAGCAGAATCCGAGGGAGATATCGGAGTGATCATCAGGAGATAGAAAACCAGGCAATGGTGTCTATGGCATCAAGCACCGACTCCAATCACTCTGACAACAGCACAGGATCCTTCGCCTTTCCTGTGTAAGTTCAAAATTTGTACTAATTACCTCTTAAGTTTTCTGCTTTGTACGTACCAAGGCAAGTAACAAACGGTCTAAATATTATTACGTGCACAGATTGAGTTGGGAATGGATGGGCAGTCCTGCACAAATGCCAAAATCAGAGGGACTACACCTGAGGAAGCACAAGTCCATCTCCTTGAGTTTTCAGTGTTGTAGATTCTGAATCTCAATCTCAATCTGAGTCTTCCCTCTCAATTCTTTTGATTTATTTGTTTTTTTTTCCTTCACTTCCAAAGAGATTCATATTGGTATAATTCATTTTATTAATCAATACCTATATATGATATGCTTAGTTTTTCAAAGATTACAATATATAAAGAGAGATAATGGATTTGTGAGCAAGAACTAACTCAACTCAACTATCATAAATGCATTTCTCCAAGGATGGTCACTGTCAATTTGGTAATTTTATTTCATTTTTATGGCATTTTTGTGACACTTGTGCTTGTTATTCTTAGAAAACCTGCATCATCGTTCGCCTTATTAGCCCAATCTTTGCACCCAAATCAAGATTACTATGTTCTGTCCTGTGATGGATTTAAAATTATAAATCATGTTATACAGGGTCTACGTAACTTTTGAAAGAAACAAAATTTATTAAACAAATGGACCTTTTTTCTTTTTCCAAAATAATTTTGGTAGTTTAACACGTTATAGTATTAGTAATATAACAGTTATGTAACAATACTACGTCAGTTTGTAAAATTAAATTTGTATAAAGAGTTTGTACTCTAAAATTAGTGACATTTTTGTGACTCTAGCAAAATCTAATTTTTCTTCATCTCATTTAAGGCTTTTACAATTTTACTTGAAGGATATCCTAGAATTTGGATTACCATCTTTAAATTGAAAAGTTTTCAAAACTATTGACCCTTATATTTAAAATAATAATAATAATAATGACAACATTAACTTTCTTAAAACAACTTAAATAAGTAAAATATAAAGGTTACAATATTAATTTCGGAAATTTTTAAGTTTATATATAGTTAACCCAAACCTCAAGGTCGTCAAAATGAATTTCCTTTTAGGTAGCTGGCTACCTAAGCCTAAGTAACTATAGTCAATACGGCAAGGCGTTTCGAAATTTATCGGACTTCATATTGATCTGGAGAGCGGAGAGTTGAGTTCATATAAGCTTTCACCATATAATTCGAAACTCTGATAACTTTCCAATTTTTTTTTTCACAATCAACAACTAAATAGAAGCTATACAACCCATTAACAAACGGTTCCATCTTCAATGGGGATAATTACTGACAAATCACAGTTCAAGGTGAAAATAGAACAACAATACAAGTTACAGCAAGTATAAGTGTGGACTTTGAAGCATTTTACATGAGGTGAAGGAGCTAGCATGCATATGCCCTCAATGGAGCTTTTGAGATCCTACCATTTGAAAATTTCTTGTTGGCATTCATACTATTGGATCCAAAGACAAATGACTGAAGATACATCCTTGCACTGGCTGCAGCAGCAATAGATTCTTCATCTTGCTTTTCTTTCGCAGCAGTAACTGCAGCAATGTATGCTTCTCTAGCTTCTTGCATTTTCTGCATACCAACATCATCAAAATCATCCTGCTCCATACAACATCAAAGTTACGATTGCCAAAAAAAATAAAAAAGAAAAAAGAAAAAAGATGAAGAAGAGGTTATATAAATGTACAGCTTCAAAGCACTCCTAACTTACGGCTACATTTTTTGAAAGACAATTATCTCACAAAAATATAAAGCGTTTCTATATTTCTACTTTAGTCCAATTTGTTTATCCAACAACAACCAATGACTTCAAGACATAATAGCAAACAGAATAAATGCAAATGCATTTACCTATTATTACAAAATAATATAGAACAATAAATATTGCTTACAGCAAATGCATTTAGCCATTATTAATTAAATAATGTAGAATAACAGAAGTTTCAGCCCTCAATTTTCCTCCGTCAGAACTGTCCGTAAAAGAGTATACTAAAGTACCATGATAGTGGTGCAACAAACAAGAGCAAGAAAGAAACAAAGTGAAACAGAAAGAATCAGTGCAACCAAGGTGGAGGCTAAAGAACTTACAATATCAGGAAGACGTTCAAAATGATATGGTGTAACATCATAATCATCAACAGCATTAATACCAGAATCATTCTTTACTAAGGCTTGAAATAACTGCATAAATGACGAAATCTCTCCTTGCATAGAGTCTAGCTCTTCCTGGAGCTTCTCCACTTTCCTATTTGCCGTCATTGCTTCCCACTGTATCCTCTCCAAGGCAGCCTGCTTGTCTGCAAGCTCTATCTGCTTAAAAAAAAAAGAAAGAACATATATTAATCATAACTCTAGATTATATTAGAACAACTGTGCATGCACATATGTAAGTCTGTGCGTACACGCATGCATGTGGTTGTTGTAAGAAAATCGAGAGTAGATCACTAATAATGGCAAACTTTTGGAAATATTCATTATATACCAATACAGCACCATGGCTATGCACATCCTTGGTACCTTTGCATCAGATAGTTGTAGTTGCGTAGATTTAATTAAAGAGTCCTTCTCTGCATCGTGGTGTTTCAGTTCATCAAGTTTCAAGTGAACAGCATTCATCTGACTTTTTGAACTCTCAGCTGATTTCAATAGCTCATCCTTTTCCAATATCTTTCTCTGCAGATCCTCCACTTGTTCTCTTAATGCAGCTAATTCTTCATGTTCCTTTTCTGAGGCAAATGCTCTTGAGGAGAATATTGAGAAGTTATCAGCATCTTGGCTACCATTAGCATTTTTGCCTAGCTCTTTATCTCCTTGGTCCTTCTTTTTTGGTGGAAGGGATTGAGCCACAATTCTACCTTTTGGATCAGTTATCTGCAAATAGACAGAAGAGAAACATTTGTGAAAATCTGACAACCATGAATGGCAAATAAACATGCCTAATGAGAGACAAAAGAAAGGAAAGTTCATAAAGTGACGCGGTCAAATATATAAATATTTGAAAAATTAAGAATAATTAAAAATAAAAACTTGAAAATCGAAGAGCCAGTTCAACTGGGGGAAAAAATTGAAGATGTCACATACCAAATTGTGCTAGAAAACTTTTAAAAAGCCACAGAAGAAACCAAAAAATCTCCACTCAAACCAACCAGAATGATCAGAGAGCAAAACATGCCTACCTAGCAGAAATTTCCAGCTACCATCTTTTAAAGTAAATTTTACTAATAGTAACAACTTGACCATTCAATTCATAACTTTTTGCATCCAATTCCAATTCCCTGAATATCAAGGCAGCGCACTTCGAAATCATCATAGATCCCATCAGCAACAAATGATCAACAGCAAATTCATGAATCCCATCAGGCACTTATAAAGCAGTCCACCAATTAAGACAACCCAAAAAATCTCTACTTCATTTCAGCTAATATTCTTGCACAAATCGAGTGAAGCAAGTTTGAAACATTAAGGACTAAAAAACTCTTACCTTTCTCGATAATGATTCTCTTGAAGGCGTCTTAGTGTAAATGATCGAAGCCCGCCGCGTAAACGAGCTGCTCGCCTTTCGATCCTATCCAGATTCCAGACTTTTTTTTTTTAGAAAATATTTATAAAAAAGAAAAAAGCTAAGATTTTTGGTTTATAGGTGGTACTTACGATGAGGGACTGGACAAGAGGGACGATCTCGACGAGGTCCTTGAAGAGGACGCGATCCACATTGCTGTTGGTGGGTCCGGGGTGAGTCGGGCGCTGAGTCGGGGAGGAGTTGTGGTCTCCGGTGAGCCAGGAATTTGAGTCCCGAAAGGTGGATTTACCACCGTCTTGCAAATCTATGAATTGCTGCGCCTCGAACATTCTTCTCTTCTTCTTCTAATTGTTGATTTGAGTTTAAAGTTGGGTTTGGAATTGGATTTGGATTGGTGGTGAGTAGAACTGACGGAGGAGATGACAGTGGAAGGCGAAGCCAAAGACTTAACGGAGACTCGTTTTGAATTCGTTTGTTGTTCTGTTGTTAAGAGCCTTTTTGGGGTTTGGACATGGATCTTCAACGGCATCTTGATTTTTCACTTTTATTTTATTACTAAACTACCCCTCTCTTATTTTTATTTTTATTTTTTCTATTATGTTTTATTTTAAGTATTATGTAAATGCAGGGGTGGGAATACGGGTTCGCAGGTCGTGTTCGTGTTGTGCTGAGCTATGACACGATAAAAATTGACCTAATCCAAATACGACCCATTTATTATTCGTGTTAAAAACACCAAGTCCAAACACAACATGATCATTAAACGGGTGACACGACACGACACGCTAACACGAATAATAAACAGATCATTTTCGGGTTTGACACGAATACAACCCGTTTAACACGATTATGACACGTTTAAATGTTTTGACATAATTATGACACGTTGATACGATTTGATACATTTAAATGTTTTTATACGATTATGACACGTTTACAAACACGATTATGACACGTTTATACAATTTTGACACATTTAAATATTTTGACACAATTATGACATATTTACAGACACGATTATGACACGTTTACAGACAAGATTATGACAAGTTTAAATAATTAACACGATTCTGACACGAATACACATTACGATTTTTGACCTTTCTTTAAATAACAATAATTAAATATTCGAAATCTATCCACAACACAATAAAGAGTCTATTAAAAACCAAGTCGCATACAAACTTCAATATACAACATAATAAAGAATCCATTAAATACCAAGTTTTATACAAACTTCAATCTATAACATATAGATTCCAAGTTTCAAACAAACTTCAATCCACAAAAGATAATAAAGAGTCCATTAAATACCAAGTCCCATACAAACTATAAAACACAACACAATAAAAAGTCTACTAAATACCAAGTCTCAAACAAACTTCATTACACAACACGATAAATAGTTTACTAAACACAAAGTCTCAAACAAACTTTATTCCGCAACACAATAAATAGTCTACTAAACACCAAATTTCATACAAACTTTAAATTTAGAATAAAATCCAATTTCATCTTCTTAACTCTTAGGCAACCTGTAAAAAAAATATATGTAAAAGATTATAGTTAATTTCAAGATAATATCAAAATTAAAATCATAATAACTTACACAATTAGTTTTACACTTACACAATTAAGACCTTCATCACATTATAGAACTACCAACCGATTCTCCAGCTTGTTGGTTGATACTCAAGTTCATTATATTCTCAGTCAGCTCATCTATCTTTAGACTTTCATCTTCTATAAAATCCAATTATTTATAAAATGATCAACTTAAATATTTATAAACAAAAACTTATATATAGAGAGAGACAGAAATTGTTAATAAGTTACCTTGTTGTCCAAACAACCAATCTCTAGTGCAAATCAAAGCCTCTACTGTATTAGGCGTAAGAGCGCTTCTATATTGATCAAGAACTAATCCACCAACACTAAAAGCTGACTTGGATGCAACTATTGAAACAGGAATGTTTAAAAAATTACGAGCCATACATGCAAGATCTGGATAACGAAACTGATTTCCTTTCCAAAATAGGAGAATATCCAAATCAGTTGTCCTTTCTGTCCTTGGTTCATCCAAATACATCTCTAATTGTGTCTTTCGAGTTGAAGTTGTTTGTCTAACATTGTCTAAATCATCAAATTCCTATACATAAAATGAGAAATAAGAATTATCAATAAAATAAATAAATATATAACACAAAAATATATTTTTTGAAAAGTTTTGTACCTTCAATAGAGCATCTTCCTTACTAGCATTCATAGTTCACAAGTCTTCTAAATTCATAGCATCATGATTTATAGATGAAGAAGGTGCACTACAAGTTGATTTTTTTTTCGTACTCATTGTACAAAGAAAACAACTTCTCTCTAGCTTTAGAAAACTCTAGATCAAAATCAACCTCATAAAGCTTTTTATATGCAAACTCAACAAATTGCAATTTGTATCGTGGATCCAAGATAACTGCCATAGCCAAAATAATGGAATAATTTGACCAATACTTCTCAAACTTAATTATCATGCGTTTGGCCATATCCATCAAATATCTATGTTCACTTTCCAAGTGTTGCTTCAAACTCAAATGAGCCACAAACACTTTAGGAAAGTACAAAGATGAAGTTGGGTACTTTGAGCCAGAAAAAATACATGTCGTCTCATAGAACACACGCAAAAAGTTGGTAATTTTCTCCACTTTTAACCACTTCTCCGAAGAAGGGCAATTAGTGTAATTACAATCACTCAACATCATGTGATAAAAAGCTTGATTGTAATACAAGGCATTTTCAAGCATGAGATAAGTGGAATTCTATCTTGTAGGAACATCTTGCCTCAAACCCTTTTTACAATCTAAAGACACTTGTTTCACACATTCAAGAAAAGTCTTTTTTCTTCCTTGTGACCCTTTGACATATTTAATGCTCTCACGAATTTTCCATATTGCCCCATCTATTTCTTTCAAGCCCTCTTGAACAATCAAATTAGGGATAGCTCAAATTAGTAGACAGAAGATGCAAAAGCTTTCGCACTTACTCGCATACACTCTTTGAGCACAACAACGAATATGAAACAAATCTCCATTGGATAATAATGCTTTCCTTAAATTTAATTGGGCATTTAGAAAATCAACACAAGTATCATTAGATGTAGAATTATCCAAAGTGATTGAGAATATCCTTTTTTCAATTCCCCACTCACTTAGCAACTTAAAGTTTTATCAGACAAAACAACACCAGTGTGTGGAGGTAACAAAGCACAAAAGTTTATCACCCTCTTTTGTAAAACCCAATCTTTATCCAGAAAATGGGTTGTAAGACACAAGTACCCATCTGTAGTTATGGAAGTCCACAAATCAGAAGTTAAACATATCCTACTGATGCTTCCTCTAACATAATTTTTATTTTAGACTTTTCCCTATTATTTATCTTCAAAATATCAAGCTTGGCAGTTTTTCTACAAATGGACTTCACATCTTCATTCAAATAACCGAAAATTCTTCTAATACCATTATACTCAACAAACTGAAATGGTAAATCATGCATCACAATTACAACAGATAACATTTCACGAAAGACAAGAGAATAAAATCTAGGACTACAGACTCTCATAGTGTCGTCAGTTTGGTTTATCATATGCTGACCTATATCACGTGAATTTCTTCTTGGAAAAGTCTCCAAATGCCGCTTCAAATTACCCATTCCATGCCGAGATTCAGAGATGTAAATCGCTCCACATAATTTGCATTTAGATCTTTGCTTCTTATCAGGAAATCCTTTCCTTGGTAGTATGTCAAAATATTTCCACACTGATGAAGTTAGTTTTCTTTTGCGTGACCCACTTGTGCCTTGTTGTGTTACTTGTGTACTATCTTCATTCTCACTACCCACTTGAAAAATGTCATCCGCACTTGCTTCATTAGATTCCACTCCAACGGGTGAATTTATTCCCAAAGTATCCATTTTTAAGGACTAAAACTGCATAAAATTAGAAACAAAATCAGATTTAACAAAATAATAATTTATTAATTCATATTAAACATGCATATATATAAATTGCCGAATTGATCTTCAAAGTAATAACATTAAATGAACAAACCACAATGTAGAGATGATATGCAATCTATTATATGATTTATCATGTACATAGCAATTCTAAATCAAAGAAAAGGTATATAACTATTTTCTTAGAAATATTTTAACTAAACATATATACATTTATATCTCTCACTCTGTTTACACGATTTTAGCTTTACTTTTTGTTTAAATTATTAATTAAGTTAAATTAGAGCACTCAAAGTTCGGTATTAATTAAGTTAAATTAAATTAAATAATTGATGATCAGACAATTATGATTACTTGTATTGTAGATACATGTTGTGAAATAAAAGAAATATGCCACTGGTCGTTTAATTTTGGGTGTGGACAAATATAATGATGACAGATCCACAAAATTAATATTTTGGAATCAAATAATTGTTAGTTGGGAGTAATAGAATATTGCATCTCCATGCAGACATGTATAAAATCTTTGCTCATGAGTGATAACTTTGCAAGATTGCATCTCCATGATTGATTTTATTTTTTTATTAATTGAAAAAGTAGAACATCAAATCTAACCCATTAAAATCACCTGCTCTATTAACACGGCAGCAGCAGAAGGGAGCAGCCTGGAGGTGGCTGGTTGTTGCGAGGAGGAGGTCTGCCACTTGGATTTGGATATGGTGGTGTCACCACGAGGTGGAGTGATAAGGAGCTGGATAGAACAGCCTGGAGGTAGATGATTGTTGCGAGGTGGAGGGCTAGAGCTTGGAGCCTTGGAGGCGGTGCTGTCACTGAGAGGTGGACGGACAGCGAGCTGGAGGTGTGGAATCGGTCAGTGTGAGATGAGGCACGGAGAGGCTGTGTGGGGAGGAGAGACTTGGAGGCGGCTGGCTTGGCTTTGGCCTTTGGTATTTAGGTTTAGGTTTTTCGTTTTCGTTCTTCACTTCTTTTTTACCTTTTTTTGATAGTTTAAAATTTAAATTAATTCTTTATTTGAATTCATGTTATACAGGTTCGTATCGTTATACAGATTCGTGTCATTATACGGGTTGTGTTACCTGTGGGTTCAGACCCTCAACCCGAACACGACCTAATCATTAAACAGGTTGAAAATCTCAACCCAAATACGACCCAAACACAATTAAGACAAACCCAAACTCACTAATTTACATGTCATGTCATGTCGGGTTCGCGGGTCGTGTCAAAAATTCCCACCTATATATATATATATATATATATATATATATATATATATATATATATATATATATATATATATATATATATGTATGTATGTATGTATGTATATGTATGTATGTATGTATGTATATGTATGTATGTATGTATGTATATGACTTATTTGTAATCATAGCATTTAATTGATTATTATCTATACATTGTAACTCATCTAGTCTTCAAAAATTATTTATAGATCAATAGTAACATTTTTTAAAATTATTTGTTATTTAGTTGTGTACCAGATTATGGCAAAAATATTTTTTAAAAAAATTTAAAATAATATGAAGGTATTTTCTAGAGGCAACAATTCGTATTTGCATATCATATTTAAATCGTGCTAGGTTATGAATTAATAAAATTTTAACTAACACAGAAACGACCTATTTAATTATTTGTGTCAAAACTTGAAAAATGGACCAATCTGTTTAATGAACATGTTGTAACTGTATTATATATAACTCATATAACCTACATAATTGTTTAATATATATATATCTCAGCCATCCACTTCTTTTGATCTAAGGGTTCAAATAAATACTTATGTGGCATTTAAACTTTAATAAAACAATTTAAAAGTTAAATAGGCTAAGGTGGTGTTTGTTATCTTCCACTTATCACTTAACACTTAAAGTGTTTAGATTTCAATCTTCAAATTTTTTGTTTGTTTTTCTATTTAACACCTTTTTTAAGTGATAAATCACTTAATTGAAAAAGTGAAAATTTATAACTTTTTTAATCACTATTTTCTAAATGAGGTGTTAAAAATTTTATTCCATAAATATCCTTACATATTGAAATAATATAAATTTTGTCAAATTTTCTAATCATTATTGTTCAATTGAGGTGTTAAAAATTTTATTCCATAAATATCCCTACATATTAAAATAATATAAATTTTATCAAATTTTTATTTATGAATATTATTTTAATTTATTAAAAGATGCAATTTTTGGTATATTTGTGATTGTTTTAGTATTTATTATCAAATTGTTATATTATTTATTACTATATTTATAATTATCATATTAAAATATGATAAATATTTTTTATAATTGGTAAACTTTCATTTATTTCTATTAATATTTCAAATTAATTAGCTAATAATATGTGGAGTAATAACTATTGAAAAATTTGATATTATTATAAATAGCAAGTTTTAAAATAGACAATATATTTGATAGAATTTTATTACATATTATAGGGATAGTTTTATTATTAATTAGATTGATAAAGACATTTTATTTTATTTAATAGTGTAAATTCAAAGTAAAAAAATTATTATTTAATATTGTCAGTTAAAAAATCATATTAGCTTTTTTTTTTCGTTTTAAGTTTATGAAATGGAAAACACTTTAATTAATAGAATTAATCTTTTATGATTCAAAATATGGTCCTCAAAATGTAATGGATAAAATACTACTCTTATAATTTTTTTTATACAAATTGATATGGCTTAAACTTGATCTAATTGGAGGAATGAATTTTAAAAATTGATAATATTAACAATGTAGTAGTTATACAATAATATCATATGAATTTATATAATATAATATTAACTATTTAAATGAAAAAGATTTTTATTTAATTTTAGTTAATAATTATTTTTTAAAGGTTGTAAGAAATATAATATTAATTATTTAAATGAAAAAGAATTTTGATTTAATTTTATTAACTATTTAATTTTTAAAAGATTGTATAAATATAAATATAAATATTTTATATTTTAACAATGATAAAAAAAAGTAATATTAAAGATAAAATATTCTCCTACCACTTTTTTTAAGTGGTATCTAAAAAAGCAAACAAGCATCCTATTAAATGGTTCTAAAAAGTATTTAGATCTAAAAAATGTTAAGTGATTGAAACAAACTTCACCTAAGGTGACAATAAGAAGATGAAAAGGCTGATATTATCAGTCCACTTTTATCTTTAGAGAAAACAACAATTGCATCAAATTCTTGCAAGTAAATATTCAATTATTTTCTTCTTTGAAAAAAAGGATCATTTCGATGGATATTAGATGCACAGAGTCATTCATTTATGCCTTAATGAGATAGATGAAAGCAGGCGATTAAAAGGTTACATTCGGGGCCACACCAATGGAACCAAGATTTGGCGCTTCAATTAGTGATGCTAGTTCGCGGGAATCAAATCCATACTTTAGGAAATGAAGTCTTTAGGTGGCGCCTGAGCTCTTGTTAATTGAAGAAACGGGCATGCTTTTTATGTTTCCTCTTTGTTTTATTATTAATCTTATTTTCTTTATTTTATTATTAATCTTATTTTTGCAAAATTTTCTTTAGATAGCGTAATTTGATTAACTAAATTGGATGGGGAAGAAAAAACCAGCTGCTATTAACCCCTTGTTTCTCTTCTTTTCCATTTTTCGTAGTTATGATTCTTTATCGTTTTTAATCAAATATATATATATATATATATATATAGAGAGAGAGAGAGAGAGAGAGAATGACTAAGCTGTCATTTTATTTTAAAAAAAACTAACGATTTTACGTTTTTTCTAGTTTTCTTTTCTTTTTCATTTTTTTATCTTCTTCATTCATTTTTAACCAAAAAAAATAAGAAATACAAAAAGAAACCGAATTTTCATTAAGAATTTATTAAGCAAACGTGATATTTAGAATTTGTTCTTTAAATTTATAATCTTAATAATGTTAAGAGTTTGACTGAAAAAAAAAGGAAAACTATATAAAACATGATGAACACTTAAAAGTGTACATTTAATAAGAGTTTAGTTCATCATCTTACAGTAATGGTGTCACTAAATTTCTATACTTAAGCATATTTACGGTTTTTGTATTTAATATTCAAATCGATTTTAATTACATTTTTTTATGTTGGTTTTGTAAAATTTGCATAACTTTTTATTTATAGATCAGAATAATGCAATTCATCATTCTATGAAAAGCTTATTGAATTCTCTACAAAATTGTAATTAACTAGAATTATGAAATTCGTACATTTCATAGGCCAGAACAAGGAGGGAAGTAAACCTATTTGCGATTTCAACCCAACTTGACCGTGCCTCTGTATTTTGCCTCCGTATTTGCAATTATTAAATGTACACTTTTAAGTGTTCATCAGAAAAACTTGACACATCCAAAAATAGGATATCTATCAAGTACAGGAGTGCTGAGGTAATAAATTAACTCGACAATATCGAAGTCGATCCAAGGAAGGGGATTTAGCAGTTCAAACCAATGATAGATTACAAACAAAGTACGATAATTTAATATGATATTAACAAATAATAAATAAAGATGGAAGGTGGCAAAACCAATCATTCAAAATGAAAGAAAAACTATACAAACAATAAATGAGATAATAATAAAATTGAAGCAAGGTATACCCATGTAAGAGAGAATAATTCAAATTAACAATGTAAGCTAAGATTAGAGGAATATCAACTCTTTATATATCAAATAAAGATAAACTAACCCCTTTTATAACTCAATTAGAATCCACACATTAAAGAGGTTCTAATTGAAAATTATGTCAATTGAGCTCATTTTTGCTGTGTATGAAATATATCTACCACATTACCAATATTTATACCACTCTTGTAAATGGGTTCAAGTGTCCATTGTGCCAATCATCATATGTCTACAACAAATCAAGTTCCTTACAAGGTGATGGTACAATCAAAAGGCATCTAGAAATGAATTAGGATTTATTGTGCCAAAGATTTTCTACCATGGATCAAGATCACCACTTTGCAAGGGGTGTCAAGATTGATTAAGAAAGTAAATACAAAGCATATAAATTAAACAACATTGAAAATGATATTTGAGCACATATTTATAAGGTTAGTGAATCCTTATTCTCATATCAAGAGTTTCACTCTATCACCTTAGCAAGTGAGAATTTAGTAAAACATAATGCTAGAAAAGAAAATATGTGAGAGAAGAAAAGAGCTATTAATAATATTGCAAGAACAAAATACAAAAGAGAGAAAAAATAATGTTAGGAGACCTTGGCCATGAACCAAGATGCCTTTTGGTTCACAACACTTATCTATTTATAGATACACTTGGTGGGTAAAATTGTCAAATTACATAGGTGACAAGTTTGGATATCTCACAATTTTGATATAATCACATGCACTGACTTTGATCACCAAATTTGGAACTGAAAAAAGCCTTATCTATCGAAATTGTCTTCATGAAAGTTGTAGATTTTTCTCTTAAATTTTTTGAAAACTATGAGTTATACGATTTGGATACGTATATCAAAAGATACGGTCAAAATACAAAGAAATGGTCAAGTTGGGCTGAAATTACAAACGGGTTTAGTTGGCCTAGTTTTGGCCCATCAAATATTTGAATTTCATAGTTCTAGTGAAGTACAATATTGTACATAAATGAAATAGCTTTTCACAGAATCATGAATTACCCATTTTACTGAACCTACATCAAAAGATGTAATTAAGATCGGTTTGATTATTAAATACAAAAACTATAAATACGCTTAAGTTGAGGAATTTAATGACATCATTACTACAAAATGGTGAATTAAACTCTTATTGAACATACACTTTTGTCCATCATACCCCCAACCAACTTATTGTTAGTCCCTGACAATTAAAGTGCTATCATTTGATAATGATTTATAGAATTTTACATTCAAAGTGGTCATCATTCTTTTTTTTTATTTTATCTGAATAAACAAACTCTCACTGATAACTTTTTTTTCAAATGACTCATGTACGCTTCAGTCTATATATTAACCAGCCTTCTTTTTGTCTTCATTGAACCATGATTATAAGGCTTTTCCAAAAAAAAAAAGCATATCAGTTCTAATATTTGTTAGGCTTACTTCCTTAGACAGTGCTATTTAAGGCCAACTGGTATGGAATTTATTAGCCCAAGACTTATTACATGGGTTGAAAATGCGTTGTTTTTTTGGGTCAAAGTTGATGTATGCGATGACATCCAAAATTGTCAACAAAATATTCAAACTTGTTACCTATGTAATTGACAGTTTACCCACAAAATGTATCTATAAATAGATGAGTGTTGTGACCCAAAAGGCATTTTGGTTTATGGCTAAGGTCTTCTAACATATTGTCATTTCTCTTTTTTGTATTTTGTTCTTGTAATATTATTTGTCGCTTTTTTCTTCTTTCATATATTTTCTTTTCCTGCATTATGTTTCATTAATTTCTCATTTGCTAAGGTGATAGGGTGACTCTTAATATGATAATAAGGATTCACTAACCCAATAAATATATGCTTAAAGATCAAATTCATATGTAGTTTATTTTGTGTGCTTTTTATTTACTTTCCTAATCAATCTTGACACCCTTTATGAAGTGGTGGTCTTGATCCATTATAGACAATCTTTGGCACAATAGATGCCTGGTTCCTTTCTAGATACCATTTGGTTCTATCATTATCTAGTGTGGAACCTTAATTTGTTGTAGACATATGATGATTGACACAATAGATACTTGAACCCATTTACAAGATTGGTATAAATATTGGTAATATGGTAGATATATTTCATATATGGCAAAAATAAGCTTAACTGACATAATTTTTGATTGGAACCTTTTTAATCTGTGGATTCTAATTGAGTTATAAAAGGGGTTAGTTTATCTTTATTTGAGATATGAAGAGTGGGTATTCCCCTAACCTTAGCTTATATTGTTAATTTGAATTATTCTCTCTTACTTGTGTATACCTTGCTTCAATTTTATTATTATCTTATTTATTATTTGTATAAATTTTCTTTCAGAGTTCTACCACCTTCCGTCTTTGTTTATCATTTGTTAATATCATCTTGAATTATTCTATTGTGCGTTAATCTATCCTTGTTTTGTATCGCTAAATTCCCTTCCTTGTGGATTAACCCCGATCTTGCTAGATTAATTTATTATTTCAACAGTCCTATGCTTGGTAGATATCTTATGTTTGGATGTGTTTTTACACAAAATATAAGAATACATAATAGATCCCAACCATTATAAATTTCTATTTTTTAAAAAATAAACCTAGTATATTTTTAAATATTGTTGCTGTAAAATTTTGTTTGAATTAGATTAATCTAATAGAGTCATTAAGTAATTTTTTTTTGAGCAATTGTTATTTTGATTTGTTTCTGACCTTGCCAAAAAAAGTTAAAAATCTTCGTAATGACGTCTAGGAAATGTGAATCTTTATGTATGTACTAGTCTTTTTCTTCTTTGTTGTATAATTTATAGCTTAGAACTATTTTTATTGAATAGTTAAAGCTTAGTAAGTAATCCAAATAGAATAATAATTATTCAAATTATCAAGAGAACGTGAATATTGCTAAAGATTTTATGTTGGAATTATTGAGATAATGTAGTTTATTTCTTTACGTAAATGATACTAACTGACAATGTCTTTTTAATACAAAGAACATATTTGGAACCATGATGATGAGATTGAAATAGAAGCCTTAAAGTCATTGGGACAAATTTGATACACTGGATGAAATAGCCATGGGAAGCCTTCACTTGATCTTAGTGATTATGGATTTTGTTGAGATTAATTGATAGGGCTTATAAAGTACTGATGGTATGCTATGTTACTTCTTTTACAATGTAATACTATTGGAACTTAGAGGTGAAAACTATAATATTTTGTTGTTATCATAAGCGCTTATAAAGCTCATTCTTTATTGATTAACTTCAAAACTATATTTGCTTAGTCAATGAAAAGACTTGTAATATGCATTTGTACCATAAGATGGAATAATTTTAATGAAAATATTATTTACAATGGTGAACTCTTGAACAATTGTAAACTCCATTAATCAAATGCTCATGGCATGAAGTTATTGAATCTACAAGTATAAAATCACAAAAATTAGGCTTATAGGATTGAAAATAAAAACCAATAGGTAGATCCAAGTACAAATTGTATCAAGCTTACAAAAACAAATTAAACAACAAAGTATCCAATAGCTTTCCAAAATCAAGAAATTGCAAGAAGTATCAAGTTGGAAATATTTGACTAATTCATGAACCAAAACTTAGCGAAAACAACAACAAAATCAAAGACCTAATATTAGATCAAGGCAAGTGCTTCAAATATCTCCACTAGCTCATTGTGCTCAAAACATAACAATTATATGCATCTAAAACCCAAAAATGCTAAAATATCTATGTAACATTTGCATAAAGAGAGATACAAATTACTTACCACAAGTCATAAAATAAAATCTAAATATAAAACCAAAATGCATGAACACAAAATACATTTATGGAATTTAAATAGAAACTACCAATAAAAGATATATTACTTGACCATTAGATTTCTATTTTATCTTACTAGAAAAAACAGTGATTTCCGCTAAAAAAAATCTTCATAAAAAACATGTTTCATTTTATCTTTGATATTTTCTCCTTTAATTTTTGTTAAAAGATAATTAAGGATCGAAGTAGCAAAAAATGAAAAAGAAATGTAAAAAAAAAATTAACAACAGCTGATTTTTTATTAGATAAATTACTATTAAGACAAACAATTAGTAACGTTACTTTAAAATGTTTTATGAAAAAATAAAAAATAAAATAAAGAGAAAAATAAAGCATTCCTGTGTCCTCAATGAAGCCCTCCTCTAAATGATCAATATTTTTAGGGGATAAAAGATTGAATTTTTACTTGCAAGAGTTTAATGCAATTGTTGTTTTCTCTAAAGATGAAGGTGGGCTTGGTAATCTCAGCCTTTTCATCTTCCAATTGCCACCTTAGCCTATTTGACTTTTAAATTATTTTATTAATATTTAAGATGCTACATCAACATTTATTTAGACCCTTGGTTCAAAAGAAATGGATGGTTGAAAACTTGTATCTCAAATTGTGTTAAAAAATCTATTCTTAATATAATTAACCATATTCTATGCATTTATACCAATTAAAATTATCCACTTAATATAAATAATTATTAATATAGAAAAATAATTAAAATCATTTGAATTTACTATTATATGGGTTAATTTGCTTCTAATATAAAAAAGTTCATATTTATAATATTTATGCTCCAAGCAGATAAAAATTCATATCATTACATAGGTTTACAGATTCAGGATTAATATGACATGCTTAATTATTTCTATTATTAAACGGGTTGACGTGTTGAATACTTTCAATATGAATATAACGCATTTATGAATTGTAAGGAGTAATTTATTAATACTGTCGAGTATAAGGATGACAGTTTTCCCTGCTCGGTCTAACTATCCAACATATTTATTAATCGTGTCGAGTTACTCGAGTATTCTGACACTAATACAACACAATTATAAATGTGTCTAACTAACCCCCTAATCCCATTTTGTGTTCACGATGTGTTAGCGTGACGTGTAAAAATTTGTCATCTCTATTATTTTCTAAATTTTGAACTCTAAAATTCTAAAATCCTTCTTGAAAAAACCTTTGATTACATAAAAATGTATTTCATATTTAAGAGTATTTCTTTCAACCCCTACTGCAACCCATCCTTCAAATTACTCATAAATCGCATATTAGGCCACTGTGGTGTAGGCTAAAATTAATTTAAGGTTGAATATTTTAGCATGGGTAATGCATTATATTATATGTTATATTATGAACATAAATAAATAAATAAGAAGTGGTTAAGGCCAGCCAACTGCTATTGGGTGTGTGATTGACATTTTAGCTTAGCCGTTACATAAGTAGTCCAAGGTTGCTCTTATCTTATTAGGTCGGGGCTTGTCCTATCTTAATGTCAACTTAGACATGGTTTCCACAATTCTTGATCAATTAAAATGATGTAGGACAAATTAGGAATAGACTAGGGATTTTAATTTTGATTTTAGGGATTTTAATAAATTAGGGATTTTGACTATTATTAGGGATTTTGACTTCCTAAATTGGGAGTAATCCTAATTGGAGTTATTTTCCTAATTAATAGTTTACTATTTTATTTATGATTTAATTTTGGTATTTTCTAGTTTAACTAGGATTAGTATTATATTTTCTAATGGAAGTATATTTCCTAGTTAGGTTATGATTGTCGACACTATAAATAAGTGTCTTTAGTTATTTTAGTTATTAGATTTGGTTGTTATTTTTTTTTGATCTTTTAGTAAAAAGATTGTCTCTTCCCTCAATTTCATTCTATTTCTCCCTAAATTTCTTCTATTGTTTCTCCCTTTCCTCTGTCTATATCTCCCTCCCTTTCTGTTAACTTGAGGAACCCCGTTCCTCATCAATTGGTATCAGAGCATAGTTTTGATCCCCTCTTATACTATTTATCTTTTAATTTTGGGTTCAACCCATAAACCCTAAACCTCCTACCACCATCAACTTACTTTACCCTAATTTCATCTTCCATCACTCTTTCAAAAGCACCCAAAAAAAAAAGTTACTGTTCATCGAGGTAACTGTTCACAATGAATACTGTTCACCGGAGTTATTGTTCATCACTACCGCCATCATTCTCTTCTTGTCGATATCCACAATGTGTCCTTCATTACAAACTTCAATACTCTCAATGATACAAGCCTCAGAAAATAGGATAAACATTAGGCTTGATGCTTTAGAAAATAAAGTGGCAGAAATATTAACAGCTTTAAAAGCCTTACAAGCATCTGTTCTCACAAAACAAGACCCTAATTTAGAGTCATCCACCAAACATAAAAATCAAGGGATTTTGGGTTCAACTCCTAAGAACTATGAGGATGAGTGTGATGATTCTAGTGGAGATGATGAAGCAAGCGAGATTGATCATGAAGATGGGCATGAATCTAGAGGTGATATTGAGATCGAGGGCAAGATGAATTCTAATGATAATGTGGAGCCTATATGTGAAGAATCTTATGAAATCATTCAAAAAGTTGATTTCATAGGTTGTGATTCATATTTGGGTTCTTCTACTCTTATCATTGGGTCTAAGTCCTTGGTGAATTCTTTCATGATAAGTGTTATTTCTACACCAAAATTGGAGGCTACTGAAGCATCATCAAAGTTTCTATCATGTGTGCTTACACTATTGGATCACTATGAAGTAAAGATTTGGGTTGATGACTTTTCAATGTTCGTACAAGACAAGATGTGGTGTTTTCTCGTGTATTGGCGACTTCCTCCTTGACAACTCGCCAGGAGTCGAGTTCTTTCAAGCGGAGGAGAATTGATGTAGGACAAATTAGGAATAGACTAGGGATTTTAATTTTGATTTTAGGGATTTTAATAAATTAGGGATTTTGACTATTATTAGAGATTTTGACTTCCTAAATTGGGAGTAATCCTAATTGGAGTTATTTTCCTAATTAATAGTTTACTATTTTATTTATGATTTAATTTTGGTATTTTCTAGTTTAACTAGGATTAGTATTATATTTCCTAATGGAAGTATATTTCCTAGTTAGTTATGATTGTCGACACTATAAATAAGTGTCTTTAGTTATTTTATTTATTAGACTTGGTTGTTATTGGTTTTTTGATCTTTTAGTAAAAAGATTGTCTCCTCCCTCAATTTCATTCTATTTCTCCCTAAATTTCTTCTATTGTTTCTCTCTTTTACTCTGTCTATATCTCCCTCCCTTTCTTTTAATTTGAGGAACCCCGTTCCTCATCATAAAATAACTGGATTTTAGGAGAATTACGTACATTTGTAAAATAATTGGGAGGTGTAAAATAATTGGGAGGTTTATATAATGCATGAGTTCCCCTCTAGATTTATGGTCATGCAGTCATGGCATACGATTCTATCACCCCGTGGAATGTATGAAGGCAATCTTTCCCAGGTACGTTAGAACATGGAGATTTAAGAGAGAGTCAAATAGGATATAACATATGCAAGAATTTGTGCATAATGCAAAAGGCTATGAAAATTTTGGGCATAATTTTTAAAAATTATTCAAAGTTGTCCCCTTATTAGGTGATCTGCCTTTGTATGTAAGCGGGAAGATTTTTCATAGTGTGCGAGTTTCCTTAGAGGCTATATTTACTGTATAATGATTATATGTGTAACCACTCGATTATAGGATACATGCAGCACATACTTTAATATAGCACTCCATAGTTAGATAACTATACAAACGATTATTATGAGATAGATTCTTTATCTCTGAGGATTCATAATCACGTCATTATGGAATGTACGTTTACCCCCATGGATTTCTAGAAAGATGATCGACCCTTGGCATTTCAATAAAAGAAGGTAGAATTTTAAACAACTTAAGCGGAATCGGCGGTTGTGAGGGTTTTGACGAGGTAGGTAGTGATTATCACAATCTTTCATTATTGAATTTAATGTGATAATTATGTCATTATTGAAAAAATTATGAACATTAGAGAAGCCAAAATTAATTTCTTATCACAAAAAGCTTAAAAGAAATGTAATACTTAAAAATTTTCTAAATTGTGTTACGACCTTGAAAACAGTGTCTGTCACGAATGTTGAAACAGACTATAAAAACAAGTAAATATGTAATTAAGATCTAAACAAAATATAAAGGAAATAATAGACACACAAGGATTAACATGGTTCAGTCCAAACTAACCTACAACCACACTGAGAGCCTTTGTTATTTTTAATCCCAAAGAGAAGATAACACTCATATATGAAACACTCACACTTGAGAACTACTCAGTACTCACACACAGTTAGTTATAAAAGCCATAATAGTTAACTGTATAAATTGTTGCAACAACCACTGGTAACTACCCATAACCTCTATACATAACTTCCTATAATTGATTCTTACAAATGATTTAAAATGCTACACATGAAGTTTACTAGACTAAACTCATAAATCTCCACCTTGTACAAGAAACTTAAGCTCTCCACCATAATTGCTTCACTGCTAAAGTAATGTAGCTTCCTTGATCTTGACTAAATCCAAACAATGCTTGAACTTTTCTCTAGTGACAACCTTGGTACCTTAGTGATCATGTCAGCTAGGTTATCCTCTATTACAACTTTGTTGAATATTATGGTTCCTTTAGCTACAAGCTTGCTCACAAAAAATAATTTAACGTCAATGTACTTGGTCCTCTTATGATACATCTAATTCTTTGTTAGATGTATTAAGCTTTGATTATTACAAAAAATTATTGGTGCCTTTTGTGAAATCTTGAATTCACTTACCAAGCCTTTCGACCAAATTGCTTCCTTGGCTACCTCTGTGATTGCTATAAACTCAGGTTATGTTGTTGATATCATAATAGTAGGCTACAGAGTATCTTTCCAACTAATAGTATTACCATTAATCAATAAACACATAACCTGTTAATGACCTCCTCTTGTCAAGGTCCCTAGCAAAATCAAAGTCTACAAACCCTATGATATCATCTTCCTCATCACTTAATCTCTTGAACTCAAGACCAAACCTTGCTGAACTTCTTAGGTAACAAAACACCCACTTGACTGCCTCCTAATGTTTCTTACCTTGATTAGCCATAAACCTACTAACTAAACTCATTGGAAATGCTATGTTAAGCCTGGTACAAACCACAGCATACATTAGGCTTCCTACTGCATTTTCAAAAGGAATTGTTGTCATATAGCTCCTTTCATCATCTGACCTTGGCGCGAAATCAGTTGACAATTTGAAATGAGCAGGTAAAGGTTGTTAACCTAGGTATGGCAACCCAAGAGGGGGGTGAATTGGGTTTTTATTTATAAAAACGGATTTATAAATCTTTTCTTGAAAGATCAAAATTAGCTCACTCTTTTCTTTGAGAATAAATGTGATGAAGATTAAATTAAACGTTATCTAAGATGCAATCAAGAGAATAAAAATAATTAACAATCACAAGTGCAAATAAATTTAAAGAGGATAGGGATAGAGAGACTGCAGTCTCAATTTACGTGGTTTGGTAAACCTTGCCTACATCCACGGGCTCCTAGCTCCTCCACAAGCTAGGCTTTCCGCTAAGTTGTAGAATTCTTTACAACTTGCTTGATGAACAACCCCACCAAGGCTTCTTCCTTCAACCCTTGATAATAGCACACTAAGAGTTCTCTCAATTGTTTAACTCTTGATAACACCACACTAAGAGTTCTCTCAAGGATAACTATTATCCTTTACAAGAATGATCTGACTCTCACTATAATGCAAGAACAAAGAAGATTGTTTACAATAAAAGTACAACTCTCCTCAAAGAGTAGATAAAGAATATAAAAGCTCTCTAAACTTAATATTTCTCTTTTTTGTTGCTTGATGGATTCTTGTTGAATGCATGAGAGAAGGGCTCCTTTTATAGGCAAATGAGATGAACTTAATCAAGTGAAGACACCAACTCCAAATTTTCTACCCACCATAAAAATAGTAATCTTGTCGGCCATTTTTGTTAATGTTTTGTTTGAAATTTGAAAATCTGCAAACCATAAAGATCTGCATATTTTAATAAGCTTTCCAATGCATTAAGAATCAAGTCATTTGGATATTTCTATCTCAAGATATGGATAAAAGACCATTTAATGCTCATATCAATTAATTTTTCTTCCTTTTGTTAGTCAACCGACTTGCATGTTGATTATGTTGGCCTTCCATTTGAAATTTGAATTTCTTTAAAATATAAAAGATCTGCATATTTGAATAAGCTTTCCAACTTATTAAGAATCAAGTCATTTGGATATCTCTATCTCAAGATATGGACAAAAGACCATTTGGTGCTCATGTTAGTTGATTTTTCTTCCTTGTGTCAGTCTGCTAAATTTCATGATGATTATGTTGGCCTTCCATTTGAAATTTGAATTTCTACAAAAAAACATGAAATGTGCTCCATTAAATCATCTTTCTAACGTCTCAAGAATCAAGTCATTTGGATATCTCTAGTTCAAGATATGTCCAAAATAGTATTCAGTACTCATGTTAGCTGATTTTGTTTGTCCTTTAATTTGCATGATGGTTTGGACAACCTTTCACTTGAAATTTGAATTTCTTGAAAACTTATAAAATGTTACTAATTGAGTAAGCTTTCTAAATGCTCAAGAATCACATTATTTGGATATTTATAGAGAAATATATGATCAATTGATTGAACATTGCTCATATCTCACAGTCCTTAAGTCAAACTTTGCTATTAAACTTTGGTGCCTTTGACATATAGTCTTCTCCTTAGCTTCAACCCTTTATTCTAATAAGCCTTTTCTTGATTTTACAAGTATTTAATTGATCTTATTCTTGCACATAAATAAACATATTAGTAATACCTCAATGAATCAATGTGTATTGTTATCATCAAAATTATCATGTAGTCTTAGGGCTAACAAAGGTGTGCTTATAGGCTTTGTAGTAGCCATTCTAAATCTTCTAAGCACCCTCTCGACATAATTCTATTGAGAAAGACTTGACAGACCTTTATTTCTATCTCTATTAATTTTCATGCCAAGATTCCTTTTGGCAGCCCCCAAATTCTTCATTTCAAATTCACTACTTAGCCAACAACTTCAACTTATCTATTTTTTCTATGAACTTACATGCTGTTAACATGTCATCAACATATAATAAAAAGTAAATCATGCATGTTTCAGACAACCTTTTAAAATAAACACACTAGTCATACTTACTTATGTTATAGTTATTTCTTAATAGAAAATTGTCAAACCGCTTGCACCATTGGCAAGGTGATTGTTTCAAACCATACAAGAACTTTCTCAAGCAATAAACTAGATTCTCCTTTTCAGGCTCTTCAAATCCCTTTGGTTGCTTCATCAAAATCCTTTATTCTAGCTTACCATGCAAAAACATAATTTTTACATCCATTTGCAAGCAATAAACTAGATTCTCCTTTTCAGGCTCTTCAAATCCCTTTGGTTGCTTCATCAAAATCCTTTATTCTAGCTTACCATGCAAAAACACAATTTGTACATCCATTTGCTCTAACTCAAGGTCTTGGGATGCCACCACAGAAAGCAACACTCTAATTGAAGTATGTTTCACCACAGAGAAAATATTTCATGAAAATCAATCCTTTCCTCTTATGTAAAACCCTTGGAAACCAATCTAGCTTTATATCTTGCCGTCTCTACACTTGGAATTCCTTATTTTTTCTTGAAGATCCATTTGCATCCAACTAACCTTTGTACTTAAGTATTTTCAACTAACTCGCTTGTGAAGAGACTTAATTTCCTTTCTTATAACAACCTGCCAATTCTCACTTTCATGACAGTTCATTGCTTTCTCATAAGACTTTGATTGAACCTCTTAAATTTCTTCTGCAGTCATTAATGCATAGCTAATCAAATCAGCATAACCAAACTTTTGAGGAGGTCGTATCTCTCTTCTTGTTCTATCTCGGGTTAGCTTAAAATCCCTAACCTCACTCTACTATTGATTACTTGACAGAAGCTAGTTACTAGATTCATGATGAGTAACAACATCTTCTATATTGACACCTTTAACATTAGATTGTTCCACTTCAAATTGATCTGACTTGCTAGATGTATGTGAATCCTTGACATTTTGCTTATCTCTAATAGATTCACCTCTACCATCAACTTCCAACATTTCTAACTCATGAAATGTTACATCTCTACCGATAATACACTTCTTGTTATCTTTGCATTAGAATTTATAACCCTTAATCCTTTTGTGGATAACCAAGAAAAATGCATTTCTTAACTCTAGGATCAAGCTTTCCTTCTTTTGTATGCACATAAATTATACATCCAAAGATTTTTAAGTTTGTATAATCTGCAAGCCTTCCACTCCACATCTCTTCTAGAGTTTTGAAATTTATTGTTGATGAAGGTTATCTATTAATCAAATACACTACTGTTTGTACAGCCTCAACCCAAAACTTTTAGGAAGTTTTGCTTGTGCCAACATATACCTCACTCGCTCTAAACTAGTTCTATTCATACACATCCAAACCATTTTCTTAAGGTGTCTTCCCACTATCAAATGCCTTACTATGCTAGATTCCCTACAAAACTCGTCAAAACTCACTGTCACAAAATTCAAGACCATTATCTATTCTTAATCTCTTAACAAACTTTCCTGTTGGAGTTTCCATCAAAGCCTTCAAATTCTTAAAATCTTAGAAGCTTGATTTTTATGCTTTGAGACATAAACCTAGACTTTCCTAGAGTAGTCATCAATGAAGGTTATAAAGTACCTACCTCCACCATGAGATTGCACTCTTGATGGTCCCCACAAATCCGAGTGAATATAGTCTAGTGTTCCTTTAGTTTTGTGCTCACCATGTTTTAAACTCAGCCTGCATTGCTTTCCCAAAATACACAATTGACAAAAGCCAACTTTGCCAATCTGACCATCTAATAAAACACCCTATTTGGACAATTCTGACAATCCCTTCTCACTAACATGCCCGAGCCTTAAATGCCATATTTTTGCAGCTTGATCTTCATCTTGAATTGTTATATTAGTTGTACCAGCTACTGTTGAACCAATAAGGAGAACCAATAAGGAATATAAACCATCACTTCTTACTCCTCTTATCATAATAAGTGACCCTTTCAACACTTTCAAGACTCCATTCTCAACTTAAACCTGGCACCCTCCAGCATCTAGTGTCCCCAAAGAACTTAAATTTCTTTTCAAACCAAAAACATGTCTAACCTCTATTAAATGTCTGATTACACCATCTATTATCTTAATCTTAACTGAACCAATTCCTACAACATCATGAGCATTGTTACTCCCTATTAAGACTTTGCCACCATCAGTGGACTTGTAATTAACAAACCAATGTCTATTTGGTGTCATATGAAAAATGCAACCAGAATCTAAAACCCATCTATCCTCAGAATTTTCTATCATAACTACGAGAACATCAATGGTGTCATAACCAACATAACTATCTGAAGCTACAGTAACATATCCTACTGAGTAATCTTTTTCTTTCCCTTTATTCTTTCTTTCTACACAATTTCTTTTAAAGTGCCCCTCTTTATGACAAATATAACTCTTCTTCTTGAATCTTGACTTAGATTTTTCACGATTCTTACCCTTGTCCCTTTTGTTGGATCGTCTCTTTGCTAACAAATCTTATGCGCTTCAAACTGACTCTTTGAATCTGACATTTTTTAATATCTTTTGTAGTCACAGTTGATAGGAACTTCTTTAAACTTTAGAGTTTGCTACCATACTTCAAATTATCAACAAAATTCTCCATGAACTTTGGTAGAGAATTTAGAAAGACTAGAGCCTAATCTTCATCACTAATCGTAACTTACAAACTTTCCAAGTCTTGAATCAGTTTCCTAAATTCATCTACATTATCACTGAGCATTTTACTCTTATCCATGCAAAAACCAAACAATCTTTGCTTCAAGTAGATTCTATTTGGAGTTGTTTCAGACATATATCGATCCTCAAGTGTTTTCCATACCCCAGCTACTGAAGTCTCCTTTTTAACCTCTCACAAAACCTTGTCACCAAGACCCAAAATTAAAGAACCATAGGCCTTCTCAAAAAGATCTTGTTTTTCTTCTGGTTTCATGGTTTCTAATAGCTTTTTGTTACCATCAAAAGCTCCAGCAAGACCTTCTTTAATAAGAACTGCCTTCATCTTCATCTTCCACAAGCCAAAATCATTTTAACCAGTGAACTTCTCAACTTCGAATTTGGTTCCTATCTCAGCCACAAAAACAACAAGAATTTCCCAAAAGAAACCTGCACTAAGCACTGGCTCTAATACTAGTTTGTTACAACCTTGAAGACAATGTCTGTTACGAATATTGAAACAGACTATACCAGCAAGTAAACATGTAACTAAGATCTGAACAAAATATAAAGGAAACAACAGACACACAAGAATTAACGTGGTTCGGTCCAAACTGACCTACATCTACATAGAGAGCCTTTGTTATTTCTGTATCCTAAAGAGAAAATAAAAATCATACATGAAATACTCAAATACTCACACATGAGAACTACTCACACACAGTCACAGTCATACAATATCAGCTATGAAAGCCATAACAGATAACTATAGAAACTATTATAGCAATTGCTGGTAATGGCAGATAACGGTAACTACCCATAACCTCTATACATAACTTCCTATAACTGATTTCGACAACTGATTTAAACTCTTGCACATGAATTTTATTGGACCAACTTCACAAATTGGAGGCATTAAGATTTTTCATCATATAAAGGTTTTAACACAAGGCCTAGTTAACAATTTTTAAAAATCGGTTTAAGCACACTTCTATTCACGCTTCTAACTAGTAAAATTCAATTAGTGGATTAGTCTCACAAATTTAAGTTAAATATTCAAGTTTCAATAACCTAAACATTTGTTTAAGGCATGGTGGACCTAAGTTATGGCCTCTTAAAAAAATTATTAAAAGTCCTTGTATTGAAAAGCTTTTGTGATAAAATGTCCCTTAGCCCTTCGGCATTCTGATAAACTCCGAAGTAGTCCTTAACTTTTAAGCTTTGGAAATAAAATTTTTGCAAAAATAGGGACAAGCATCTGTATGATCCTATAGACCTCTTTTAAGGATTTCAATCTAGAAAAAAAATTGATATCTTGTATTTCTATTTTATCAATTATCATTTCAACGATCAACTTATTTCATAATGATATCTATACTACCTAGTACCATCATAATATCAGCCAATTTCATTCTTTTAACTAACTGAGGAGGAATTTGCAAATTAATAACTTGGAGGGCGAATTTTTCATCTCTAGGGAAAAACGCTTTTGATATCCTATCAAAAAATTTTCCATTTCTCCTCTTAGGGCTTCAACTCTCACATAAAGTTCTTGTTTCAGAAATTCAAAAGTAGCAAAGGTTTTGTTTTTTAACAAATGAAGCAATCTATAAAGTCATTTCATTATGGATCGTTGTCTCTATCAAAACATCGGATTTCTAAATTCTTGTAGGGCCCTCCCAGAATTCCTTCTAAAGCCTATTGAATAATTTTTATGGATTCCGTGATTTCACCTTTTCAGCCCCTTCAAATGTTAGTAGGCTTCATTATCCTACAATTACCATAATAAATTGGTTTATTTAAACATCTTTATTTCACTTAATTTAAGTAATTAAATATTTTTTAAGACTTTATTAAAAAAATATGGTATAAGATTGATTTATTTACTTTTTTTAACTCAAATAATTATTTTTTATTACTAAAAAGGCAAATGTATTGAATATTTAGTTAGGATATTTGTACAAAAAAATCATTTTTTATTTGTTGTTTAAACTAATACTTATATTTCAATTTTTATAGTGCAATATAAGAATTGATCGTTTGTTTTAATGCTTTTCTAATTAAAATATTTGCAATTATGTTTTAAAGTCAAATTCTTGATTCTTGATGTATAATTAATTTTTTAAAATTTTCTTTCATATATTATAAATATTTTTTTACAAAAATTGTTATATTTTTGTACCAGTTCCCCAAAATTTAAATCATAAATCTGCCACTGGTTTATAGTATATTAACGAGGAAAATTGTTAATGACTTTTGACCGTTGTTAGGTTAATTAATCTAACGCAGGATGGGAGGTTCAATTTTTCTTGATTGTGTTATAGCTTTAATATATTTCTAAGTTAAAAGAAATATCTGAGAAAGAATCATTAGTTTATTTTACTAAAATTGAATATATCAAACATAAATAAGTATTTATCTTTTAAAATTTGTCTGGTTACTAAATTAATTCTTAAAAATTATCTATTGCCACATATTTTAATATTAAAAAAGAGATGTTTTAACACAAAATTGGATATAAATTTTTAGTAATTGATCTACAAAATCTAAAAGTAAATATGATTGATGAATTGACGATATTAAATATAACTTTTTAACTTTCAATTTCAATTATCAGATTTAATGAGATCAAATATCATAGATTTACGTCAAAAAATAATGTTAGAACCTCCCTTCCCTAGATGGAATATATTAATATATAAGCGAAATATGCATTCAGTCTTGTAATTTTATTTAGTGCTATTTACATTACACCAGAGGCTTGGTTCTGTTTTATAAAAATTTGGGAAATGTGTAAAGCACAGAGCAGCTTTGAAACTGCAAAGATGTCAGTTTATGGTGACGGAGAATAAATCTGATTCAGAAATTATGGACATTTAATGACTTAAAACTGTCCATTTAGTGTACTTACATTAGGCAAAAACAGTTTTTCTTTTCGCGTCAATCCTCATTACTTATTGCAACTCTATATCTTCATGCATGTTGTACTTGTTTTCTCTCCATGCAAATATGTTTTCAGTTCTCAGCTTTTCATGGGAATAGAATGTCTTGCCTCTTGACCCTTTGAGTTTTTCGAGGGAATGGATGCTCTTGACTCTTTAATTTTCTGTCAACTCGGATTTTACATAATAGAAAATTTCAAAGGTAAACAAGTGATGTAGATTTTGGATTGAAATTAATCAGATTTTATAAGTTTCTGTGAAGTTGGCATGTGGCTTTATTCCCGTATTTTGCATTAAATTCTTGGAATTTTGATTCTTGTTTTGCCTGATATGTAGCTGCTTGTACCTATGAACCTTTAACTTTCATTTCGTGACTCCGGAAGGCAGAGATGAAATTTAGAAGAGAAAAATGGAAACATTTTGTTCGGGCTGACTTTCATAAAATAGATTTATAATTTCACTGCCATTTCTTTGCCACAGAAGCCAGAGGACAGTGTCATTTTCGTCTTTTGTTCCTTTAGAGAAGACGATAAGTTTCTTTTTAATTTTTGGTTTCTTCTTGTTCAGTTTTGTTTAATACCATGCTAAGTAGGCTTAATATGGAAATGATATGCAGAACTTCTGATCAATGGACCTTTTTGGGCGGAATTTTGTCTTGTTCTTACGAATTATTCATACAGATAAAAGCATGAATTATTTGATCAAATATAGATCTCATACTCTAGCCGGTTATGGTTATATCTTCCTACGGAAGGAGTTAACATATCCAGGTGATCTAATTTGTTAGCTGACATTAATTGAAACCAGCTGCAACAACGACAGTATGCAGCAATTTTTGTAACGGAAATGACAAATTCTTTAGCTGGGTTGTCATTCTTAAATGCATTCCTGCCTTGCCATGATTTGTTTCCTTACAGTTGTACTAGTTCATAATTTCTTAGAATGAACCTAGCTTAATCATTCTCCGTTCTATTATAAGCCATAGAAACTCTAGTGATGAGTTTGGTTGTTACTTTCATGTGGAATATAGCATTTTGCATCCTTTAAGGTTCAGTTGAATGACATTTTTATCTAGGACGATAAGACAGTGAGAGTGACAGCTATTTGAAGCTTGTGAGGAGAGAATAAGAAGATAATTATTGGTGCTTCGCTACCCCGATTGTGTGTGTCTTTTTGTAGTGGCAAATTGCAGATAGTAATGCCACATATTCTATAATTTATCTAAAAGGTCTATAATTTTCTGAAACAATATTGCTCCTAATGACCTGAAAGCTTTGATTGCCACAGTTTAGCAAATAGTGATTTGGTTGAATACTAATTAATTGTCAGGGACAATCATGTTGAATAGTTGCATATTATGCAGGGAACTTCTTTCCTTGAGCCGACAAAATGACCCGTCAAGTGGAGATGTAGCCCACCATGCCTGTAAGTTGTTGCTAACTATATCAGCTTAAATGCATTGTCAACCTATATATTAGTTCTTCAAAAGCTTAGCTCATGTCTAATAAGTTGCTTCCTACTGAAGCTAAACTAATACTATTCAACATCACAATAAGCAGTTCAATATTCTATCATTTGTTCCTTCTAACCTTTTAGTCCCTAAATACCTTTATCAATCCTTTTTTTGTGTATGTGTGCACGCGCGTGTTCATATTGAACTCTTGTCAGAAAATGACAAATATTTGCGTGCAATCATCCATACCTCTTTATGTCTTAGTTAAATCTTTATCAATATGCAGCAGCCAGATTGGGATTCTATGTGCAGGAGTTTGACTTAAACAATAAGGCCGATTACAAGGCTTTCAAGTTTGGTGAAAAGTCTTAGGAGATGAGAGCATTGAAGAGGGATACAAAAAGCAATTTGGAACTTCATAGACAGGACGGGAATCTAATAGTCAAGAAGCTACCTCAAATTACTGGTTTCATATCTTGGAGGGATCCACTGCAGGTAGCAGCAGGTGCTACAGGTCCCAGTGAGCCAGCAGGAAATAAAGAAAAAAAGAGGCATTATACTGAAAAGACTCTTGAGGACCCTGACCCTCACAAACCGGAGCTGGCTGCCTTTTTTCAAGAGCACAATTACCAGTTTACTAAGGCTATTTTCATGGAGGCGGAAGTTCCTTCAATGAAGAAGTGCTTGGTAGAAAATTGTGAGATGGACCAAAATATGCTTAATGATGTGGACAATAACAGTGATTCCAACACTACTCCAGAGACAATGTCTACCGCGTCAAATGAATCAAAACTTGGATTTGCAAAAAACTACAGGAAGAATGTCATCAGAAAATGTGGACCTGAGAACTTGATGATGGAATATGAAGACGATTTTGATGAAAGAGAAATCACAGTAATTGATTGTTTCTTGAAGGAGATTGTGCCTGAAGGGCAACAGGTCGGAAAGGTAAGATGTCCCCTACTCCAGAGCACTGCTTTTTGGCTGATGAGGCTTATCTTTTTATACTTTTTTTTCTTTATTAATTATTTTTACCTTGTTGCTAGTAAAACCAGTTTAATTAGGCAACCTAGAAACCAGTTTCTGAGATAGTTGTTTCTTCTCTATGTTTTTTATGGTTATGTTATTCTGTCAGGTGAACATGCATTTCTTCCAGGATTCAAATTCTATTAGTCAATCAAATAAATGAGTAAAAAATTTTTTGAAATGATCGAGTCCTTGGCTCTAAAAGAGGGTTTATTGTATTCTATTCTGGCTCTTGTAAGTTGTAGGTGAGGTGAAGAGAAAATAAGTTGGTATATCAAAGGGGACAAGCCTCCCAAATTTTACATTTGCAGTTATGCACCCCGTCATTTACATGATTGGGGCAAACTGAGAGCCAAATCAGGCGGCATTACTGACCAACCTGTTCACAAAATCCATGCCACTCTTATTAAAAGTTATTTCATTCATTGAAAAAAGAGAAATTGTAAGATGAAATTCAAGATTTATAAGATGATGCTTTAAGCTATATATGCATAGAATGAATGATGGAAAACAATTAAGTTCATCTTTAGTAGAATTTGAACTGCTTGCAATTTGCTACGTTTTTTTTTTTTGTCGGGCTAAAAGTTAATTTGATCTTACTTTAACTGGTGCTTCAAGAAGAAGGTCTGCAATCCTATATTTGACATTACTTGGGTTTCATTTATCGTATTTTAAGTACTATTTTGTGGACAGATAAGTTCTTTGTTGTACAAGAAGAATAACTTTTTCTATCTTCTTTTGATTGCTTTACATTTGTAATGAATCTGAAAGAAGCTTCAATTTGCTGACAATATTTTTTTACCTCAAGATATGTTTTTAAGCATGAATCCATTTTGATATGAAATGCAGGACATTGCCAAAAGAAAATCTATTCTATTAAATGAAGGGTGCATTAGTTTGAGACATTTTTTGTTTCCTGGAAAGGCCTTCAGGAAATGTGTTGTTTTTATATTGATACAGAAGGAATATTTATTGAAATAAGTGAACTGTTTTTTAGGTTATTTCATGTGTTTTAGAGCTTTACGAGGTCTGCTTAGATAGAAATGCTGAAGTAGCTGACTTGAACCTCCCTTAAAAAGGATCATATCTTCAGGACTCATATGTTTGTCTGAATTATGCTAGTTTCCAAAGCAAGGTTTTTATGATTGCATATGTTTTTCCCTGGAAAGGGCAGCCTTGGAATATAACACAAACTGAACCTCAAATCAGATCCAACTTATATGCCTTTACAACACTCTTAATGATCAATTTGGTGTGGAGGTGATGATATTAGACAACGGACATTCTTCTTTTTAAGTCTAAGCATTACCCTGTCTCTTGTAGTGATTAGTTTATCATTAATTATAGTATCATCTGTAGATAAAATAAAAGTTTTGTTGTTAAAATCATATCACTATGGAGAATGGTATGTTTGATTTGAGTGTTTGTTCATAATTAATGTGAACTCATAGTAAGGCTAAGTGGATCAAGAAACTACATATGTAACAGAAAATGAGAAAATATATGATGGACAAATAACCTTGTAATGATGATAGATTGCTACTACCAAAATTTCAACCGATAAATTGGCTCAATATCACTATATTCCTACAAGATTTTGTGAAGTGCAATAGAGATTTATGAAGATCCATATCTGTTCTTTGTGACTATTTAAGATTGTAATTCTTTTAAAAATTGTAGATTACAATTAGTGAAGCAGACTTGTCTAAGTCTATGGTAGGATCTGCAACTGAAGCAAATGAAGCCAAAAATCAGACAAGCAGGTCCTCTTCGGAAACCGAGGAAGAGGATGGAAGAATCACTCATTCTGATACATCTATTTCGACTGTAGATGGCCAAGAGGAATTTCAACGGATTGTGTATTTTCAACCTTTACTTGAAACTAAAACCATATCCAAGCCTCAAGATGGGCTGTCAGAAAGCTTACCAGATTCAAATCAAGCTTTTGATCACCAAAATGGCCAAGGAGAATCCAATTTCTTTTCAGTTGGTCCTCTTTCTGGCCTGACAGCATGTTCGAGGGAAACACTATACTCTGGAAGCTCTCTTCAGTCAAACAGCAGCACTGCAAGCTCTCAGTCCTTTGTGTTCCCTATGTAAGTTCCTGTTTGCTGATAATCATCGTTCTCTTGCTCAACTAGTGAATTATATGGATAATATTTTAGATTCTTCACTTGAATAGATTACCCTCAGAATGGAATGGCAGCCCAGTAAGAATGGCAAAGGTCGACAGAAGACAATTGAGAAAGCTACAAAGATGGAGGAAGTTCTTTCCATGTTGTAAATTCTAATTGCTATATATTTCGTTCTTCGGTTTATACTTGTATAATTGACTATTTTATATCTTTAAATCTGGTGTTGGCATATACAGTGAAGATTATTCACAATGCCATGGATATGGTTTCATATTCTGATACTAAAAACAAATAACATAAAAATGAAAGTACTCCTACACAAGCCTCCCCGTCAAGGAGCATGTACCATATTCATACATCCAATTTGTATTAGGCCTTGGTCTTCTTAATCCATATTCAGCATATTATTTAATAAAATCTGAAAGTTGTTTAGCTGCAATATGTTGATTACAACTGAAGAAAGACCCCATGTTCCCGTTGAGTAAGCTAGAAAGGGGAAATACTATAAATTTTTCTCTGTTTTCATATCAATCTTGTTCCAATCAAATGGTTTACTTTCAAAAGAAAGCTCTGATTCCGGTGAGACTCTGTGTGCTTTATAATCAGAACAGAAGAAATCTAAATATATCCTTGATCTCAGCCTGGTGCTATATATATCCACGTGACAATTGCGATTGATGTTCATTGTTCTCTTTTCACTGGACTTTTGCGGCATGACTTCTTTATTTCTCTTCACTCCGGGCCTATCCTCCTTCCGTACCTAATAAAAATTCAGTTGGTAAAGCATCATTGAAGAAAAAGGAAGGTAATTGACTAGTTGGAAACGTTTACTTTTAAACCATTTATAGCATTTAGCATTTCAATTATACCAAATGCAATCATACTCTATCATGCAGCATTATCAGGAATTTGGATTTACCCACGTCCCCCCACCCAAACATATGGTTTCAGCCAGCTGCGTGTTTATTGAATTACTCACGTCATGCACATGAACTTCATTGAAATGCTTAGTACTACCCTTTGCAGTGGATAGAATCTCAAAATGTTTACATGATAGTTACTGTCGGTGTCATCGTATATGTGCTATGCACATAATATTTTTGTTCAATTTGTAATAAAATAAGAATATTATATTGTTTATTATTTTACTGTTTCTAGAAGTATATTTTAGGAAGTATTTGATTCATAATAAAAATCCTCTTAGAATAGGACATTATTTAATGTATCTTAGTTTAAATAGAAGAATATTTATTTGTGTCCTAATTCCTTTTAGGAGTTATATTTATATCACTTCCTATTATATTTGTCTTTATCCTAACAAGAGTTTGACTAGGATTTTTACAGGACTCTAAGGCGATTTCGATCAGGCTTCCCACTATATATATTGTTATGTTTACATAACATATAGTTAGTTGATTGTGTGAGTTTATGTCACGACATTCCAAGGATTAAAAAAGAGAGCTTCAACGCAAATTGGAATGCTTCATTGATTTGATTTTTATGAGTGTTTTATTCATGTATGAGAGATTGTAATCGTACATGAATTGTTGATTAGGTCTGTTTGAGTTAGTAGACACTTGAGAGAACGTACGAGTTAAGTGTTTATGTAATTTAGTGTCAGACTTCGTGGTTATGATATACTTAATAGTGTGTTGTTAAGTTATATGTGACAGAGAATTAGCAGTGTCATTGGAGTTTAAGATCTTGGCGAGATTTTGTTTTACAAAAATTAGGTCAGTGTGTGAGAGTGAGTCAGCACTATAAACGATTCTAAAGATTGTACAAACAAGAACTTAGTGAATTGCAGTTCTATAGTTGTCTATGGATGTAGGTTTTATAATCGAACCACGTAAAATCCTCCTGTGCCGATTTACATTACAATTTACTATTATATTACTTATAACTGTATACTTCTAGAACTTACAATTGGTATCAGAGTAGGTTCACTGATAGACAAGTGAAGAAACGATCACGGTGATCTAGAAGAATGGAGTTTATTCGTAATGGAGGATCCGAAACACAGCCACCTATTCTTGATGATGGTAATTATTCATAATGGAATGTAAGAATGATGATGTATATCAAATCTCTTGATGACAGGGCATGGACCAGTATGCTTAAAGTATGGACAACACCAACAAATTTGAATGCTTTCGATGATGTTGAACCCAAGTCTGAGGAGGAATGGACTGATGAAGAATACCGACGTTCAAGATAGAACTCAAAGGCTCTCAATGCAATTTTTGCTGCAGTGGACTGAAATAATTTTGGACAGATTTCTAGGTGCAAAGTGGCCAAAGAAGTTTGGGACATACTTGAGGTAAAACATGAAGGTACAACATCTGTTAAAAGATATAAATTGATGAGACTGAATTCTCAATTTGAAAATTTAATGATGCATGAGGATGAGTCAATTTTTGAGTTTTACTCTAAGATATGTCACATCACAAATTCTGCATACATGCTTGGCAAAACTTTCACTAATGCAGAAATTGTTAGCAAAATAATTAGATATGTTCCAGATAAATGTTAACCTAAAATTTCAGCCATTGAGAAAGTTAAAAACACTGATGAGATGAGATTGATGAACTGATTGGCATTCTCCAAAACTTTGAAATTAATCAGAATGCTAGGAAGCAAAAAGGAAAAAGCATTGTATTCAATGTTAAAACTGAAAAATCTGATGATGAAAGTAATGATGAACTTGATGAAACTCATTCTAAACATATTGCTTTTCTAACAAAGAATTATGTCAAGTTCATGAAAAAGAATTTGAGGAAAAAGAACCAAGGAAAGCCATCAACCTCAAATGAAGACAAGTTCAGAAAATTTAACAAGGAGAATGACAAGAAGAAATTGAATCAACCTGATAAGAAATGACAGATTCAGTGTTATGAATGTTCAGGTTATAAGCATATTCAACCTGAATGTTCAGGTTTGACAGCTACTTAGAGTGATGAATCAGAATCTGATTCAGATGATCAAGAATGCATAATAATTTTGTTGCATTCACAGCATCTGCGGCTGATAAAGGGAAAACTGTTATTACTGACATAATAGAACACCGCAGAAACAATTATGATCATTCAGATGAAGAAAATGATCCAGAATACTATAAAGAGTTGCAAGAAACTTACAATACACTCGATAGTGAATGGCTGAGTCAGAAGAAGGAAATAAAAACTTTGAAGAAAGAGATTGAAGTACTGACATGTGAATAATCATATGCTGAAAACTGTATCACAGAACTGGAGATTGTTTTGACAGACAAAACAGCACATATTGAGAAATTCACAACAGAACTGATTGCGAGCAAAAGATACATTGATCAACTCAGAATTGGGTCAACTAAACTTGATCAGGTTTTGAGTCTTGGAAGAGACAATTCCAACAAACATGGATTGGGATATTCAGAAGGTAATATTGCATCCTCATCAACAACAGTGTTTATAAAAGCTTCAACATCAGGTAAAAATTCTGAACCTAACTCAATAAGGTCAAGTCCTAGTTCAAAAAGCAATGAAACATTTGTTTCTCCTCTGTGTTCTTTCAAATCCATTCCTAAAAAGGTAAGAAAATTCATTTCAATTTGTTATTTTTATGGTAAAAAGGGAGCCTAGATGCTTTAAATTGTTAAATCTTTTGCATAAAAGATTAAAACAATTCAAACTGTTACCAAAGTCATAACTGCAGTAGATTAAAAAAGAGAAGACATTATGCAATGTTACTCTTACTGCTCTTAAACATTCTTTTAACGATTTGTGGTATTTTGATAGTGACTGTTCTAGGCATATGACTGGAAATAAACAGTTTTTGAAAAATTTTGAAGCATGCAGGGAAGGAAATGTCACTTATGGAGATGGAGCAAAGAGTAAGATTATTGGCAAAGGCACTTTGAATGTCAAAGGCCTACCCAACTTCCAAAATATCTTGCTGGTTAAAGGTTTGAAAGCTAATCTAATTAGTATTAGTCAGATATGTGATGACAATTATATTGTCAATTTCACACAAAAAAAAATGTCTGGTCTTGGATAATTTTGGAAAATGCATTTTAGAAGGAAAGAGATCTTCAGATAATTGTTATTTGGTAAAAATTGCATTTCAAGCTAAGATTTTAGATTTGGAATTGTGGCATAAAAAATTAGGATACTTAAATTACAAAGACTTAGTTAGATTAACTAAGTTATATGTTGTAAGAGGAGTTCCTAAATTTGATGACAATGTAAATGAAATTTGTGGACCATGTCAAATGGGAAAACAAATTAGAAGTTCACACAAATCCAATTCACATCTTAGCACATCCAAAATACTTGATTTGCTTCACATGGATCTTATGGGTCCTATGCAAATTGAAAGCATTACAAGTAAAAGATACATATTTGTTTGTGTGGATGACTTTTTTAGATATACTTGGGTTGATTTTATTAAAGAAAAATCTAACACTTCTGAAGCTTTTAGGAATCTTTGTCTTAAGCTTGAAAATGAGCAAAACAGGAACATTGGCAGGATAGTGAGAATTAGAAGTGATCATGGCAAAGAATTTGAAAATGTTAGCTATGCTGACTTTTGCAAATATCATGGTATTGATCATGAATTTTTAGCTCCCAAAACCCCTGAACAAAATGGTATTGTGGAAAGAAAGAACAGAACTCTTCAAGAGATAGCTAGAGTGATGCTCAATAGCAAAAAGTTGACCAAAAGGCTATGGCCTGAAGCAATAAGCACTACTTGTTACATTTCAAATAGAGTTTTTCTAAGACCTGGCACTAACCAGACACATTATGAAATTTTGAAAGGTAGAAAACCTAATTTGAAATATTTTCATGTTTTTGGATGCAGGTGTTACATCTTAGATGACAGTTAGGTAAATTAGATCTAAGGAGTGATGAAGGAGTTTTTATAGGATATGCACAAAACAGCAAAGTATTTCGAGTTTACAATCTTCGAACTGAGGCAGTCATGGAATCTGCAAACGTAGTATTTGACGATCTTGATGATTATGCAAAGTATTCACAAGAGGAAAGCATAACCAGCTTTACAGAAGATACAGATAAATCAGACTCTGACAGCAACAATAAGAAAGATGATTCAGTTATGAAGGAGAAAAAAACCGCTGTTACATCAGACACAACAATGAAAACTGACAACTCAAATCTGAACAAAGGCTCAATCAGAAATGAAGATGAAAGGAAAGATCCACCCACTTGGATTCAGAAGGCACATCCAACCAACTCTATCATTGGAACACGAGATGGCATGATGAAAACCAAGAGTAAGGTAACAAATCAAGTAAGATTTGTATGTTATGTTTCACTAGCTGAACCAAAAAATGTGAAAGAAGCTTTAAAAGAAGATGTTTGGATTCAGGCAATGCAAGATGAACTTAATTAGTTTAAAAGAAATGAAGTATGGCAATTAGTTCCTAGGCCAAAAAATGCAAATGTCATTAGAACTAAATGGATATTCAAAAATAAAACTGATGAAAGTGGTCAAGTACTAAGAAATAAGGCCAGGCTAGTAGCACAAGGTTAACTCAAGTAGAAGGCGTAGACTTTGATGAAACCTTTGCACTAGTAGCTAGACTTGAATCAATCAGATTACTACTTGCAATTGCTTATTTGCTTGATTTTAAATTGTACCAAATGGATGTTTAAACAGTATTTTTAAATGATTATCTCAATGAAGAAGTTTCTGTTGAACAGCCTAAGGGTTTTGAAGATCCTAAACATCCTGATTTTGTGTACAGATTGCATAAAGCTTTGCATGGATTGAAACAAGCTCCTAGAGCTTGGTATGAAAGGTTGACAAATTTTTTGATCAACAGAGGTTATAAAAGAGGCAGCAATGATAAAACTTTGTTTATCAAATATGCATCTAAGTATTTCATTGTTACTCAAATAAATGTTGGTGACATTGTTTTTGGATTAACTAACAAAAGCAAAACTAACGAGTTTGTTAAGTTGATGTAGGAAGAGTTTGAGATGAGCATGGTAAAAGAATTAAATTTCTTTCTTGGATTGCATGCTAAGCAAATGAATGATGGGATATTCATATCTCAATCAAAATATGGTAAAAATCTTGTAAAGAAATTTGGGCTTGAGAATGCAAAACCAATGAAAACTCCTATCAGTACCAACCTTAAATGTTCAAAAGACAATGCAGGAAAAGATGTTGATGCAAGTTTGTACAAAAGCATTATTGGCAGCCTGTTTACCTCACAGCAAGTAGACTAGACTTGTGCTTTAGTCTAGGACTTTGTACAAGATTTCAAGCAAATCTCAAAGAATCACATCCGGCAGCAGCTAAGAGAATCATCAGCAAAAAGCAGAATTCTATTTCTTTGTCTACTACTGAAGCTGAATACATAGCAGTAGGAAGTTGTTGCACACAACTACTGTTGATGAAACAAATGTTGAGTGATTATGGTATTGAACAAAAACCCATAACTATGTTTTGTGATAATACTAGTGCTATAAACATCTTCAAAAATCCTGTTCAGCATTCTAGAACATAACACATTGACATAAGATACTATTTTATAAGGGAACTTATTGAGCATAAGGTGATACACATTGAACACATCTCCACTAATAAACAATTGGCTGACTTGTTCACTAAAGTATTAGATACAACAAGATTTGAAAATCTAAGAAAGGCCTTAAGCATATGTCAGTTTTCTGAATAAACATTGCTTACTATTATGTTAATTATATCTGCAATATCATAAGGTTTCTTCTAATTTAGCATGTGTGAGCTATAATATAAAAAGTGTGTGAATATTAAGATACTTGTTTAAAATGAAAAATACAGAGAGGGCTACCAATATATGATGTGTGAAAGCCATCATTGAGAGTAACCTCAGGGTATCTAAGAAATATGTGGAGGTCACCCATTCAAATGAAAAGGGCTATCTTTATATTGTGTGAAAGCTACTGTATTTATAATCCAATGTGATTAATTTATGTCAAAATAATATTTTTGACATCTCAATTGAAAAGATAAATGAAAATAGCTTTCATGTGAAAAATAATTAACAGCTCCGAAATATTCTTTCTTAGAATGATTCATATGATGTTCAGATATTATTGTTATGTTAATTTTAACTATTTTCTGTTATGTTTTTCATATCATACAATGCTCTTTGTGCCTATCTGAAATTTGACTTATCTTGTGTGTCTATGTGTCAAAATGCCATGTCAACTTTATTGAATTGAGGGGGAGAAAATTCAGTGGCGGGAATCCTAACTCTATTAGAATTCCTTATTTTGATGGAAATCAAATTTTAAATTCTTATTAATTAATTATATTTATTAAGCGGTTCTGGAAAGGGTTTTTGTGGGAAACAAAAATATTTTAAAAATTCAGCCAAGTATATTACGAAAACAGTTAGGGCTTCCCCTGTTCATACCATACTCAAACAACAGTTTCGACACTTTCTATCTCGTCTTGCTGCTCTCTCTATGTTCTGAGAAACTTTTGCAGTCTTGGAACCCTAACAATGGCAACCACCTCAAATTCTTCAAAAACCCATAGTTCTTCGTCTTCACAAAACAACTCTGGTTACAATAGTAGCAACAGTGAACAGTCGTCTCATTCACAATAGCTTCAAGTAGAGATCCCGATTGATCCTGCTATGAGCGAAGATGAATTAGTTATAGTCAAGAAGATAAAAGACAAGGTGAAGCCAAAGTATAACAAGTTCTTCACAGCAGCCGTCAAGCAGAAATTCTTGAAGTACACTTGAAAAAGGAAATTGCTGATGGAAAGACCAGTGAAGCTGACAGACTTTAACAACTACGGGTTAAGTGAGCTTCTTGAGTTTATATACTAGACTCGTACGGTAAACAATTTCCTAACCCCTATGACGTCGTTAATTCAGGAGTTCTATGCTAATATTTCTACTTCCATTGATGATCCAAAAAGTTGTCATTATCATAGAGTATATTGTAGAATAAAGTTTGTGAAATTCTCACCGAATATCATAAACACTTTCTTTGATATACTAATAGGAAGTTTGCATTCATTGGATGAGAATTTTGATATGGCTGTAGTGATTAAAGAATTGACTAGTAGAGGGGACATAGAATGAAAACCAAGGGATGGAATTGACAGCAATATCTCAAAAAGAAGTATAGGATGATGCATAAGATTGCACAATTTAACTGGCTTCCCTCATCACACCAAAACCAAGTCCGGGAAGATAGAGTGAAGTTTTTGTTCTGTTTGGGCACAAATAGACTTATTAATTTTGGCTTACTAGCTTATAGAATGATTATTCAGATTGCTCCATACAAATTTGACTATCATTTACTGATTTTTCCTTGTTTAATTCAAGGAATTCTAGCACAAAATGGAATCCCTATAAGTCCCAAAGAACACATTGAGATTCTGTCCAAGTCAATCACCAAAGGTTTTCTTCATCGTTTGCAAGATAAAACTGATCTCCCTGCACTAGAGACAAAACCTAGGAGAATCCAGAAATATCCCATGAGCAATGTAGAAGAACAACTTGCTTTGATAAATTCTGTCTTGATTGATATTGTGCAGGATCTTAAAGACATCAAAGCAAAACAATTTGTTTTGGAGGCCAAGCTTACAGGACAATCTAGTGCTATAGAAGAACCACAGCCCATGGAAACTGACAATGTAGTTCCTAAGAAGTCTGCAGAGCACATACTAGAAACTGATACACCACTACCTGAAGAAGCTGAGCCAATACTTGCAGAATATCCAACTGGACAAGCTACTATTGAGATAGACATAACAGCAAAGAAGAAGAAAAAGAAAAAGAAATTCAAGACGAAAGAAAAGAAGAAGGTTAAATTGGTGAAGAAACCATCTGACAAGAGAAAGAAGAAAATTGAGTCAACACCAACTCTAAGAGATGAATCCTTGTCAGATGAACCACAACAAGCAGAACCCGAGATGAAATTGCCTTCACCACTTGCTGAGGAAGAACCTCATGTTTCTCCAGTCCTTGAAGCAGAACATCATGATTCTCCACCATCAACACAGTCTCCACCATATGAAGCCACAGCCACACCACCTGCATAACACATTCAGGAACCCCCTCTTGAAGCAAACACAACTGCACCAGCCACACCTCCATCATTTACACTTGCAAAAGAGTCACTGGTACCTTCTTAACGACCTACTGTTGAGTTGCAGACAACATAAACCAATGCTGAATGGCTTGATAAGAAGATTCGCAAGATTGTGGCTACTGCCACTTCCTCTGAGATAACTGAAGAATAGCCCGCTAGTGTGCCCACTAAGCAGCCTACACCCACTACCACTGGGAAGAGGTACAAAGTGAAGGCTGGGAGGTTCAAGAAGTGCTCTGGTAGTTCTTCTTCTCGACCTGTTCGCAAGTCTCTAAGACTGTGTTAGTTTTGTCAACTTGTCTTGAAATCAAGGGGGAGAAGGAGTTTCTGAGTTTCTAATATAATGTTTTCTGTTCTGTTTTGTTTTTGAACTGTTCTATTTTTTCATTTTGTCTGATATTTTGATGATCTTCTCCTGCAAGGCAGTATGTAAGAAGTAAAGGGGAGTAAGGAATGTTTATGCTTTGAACTATTCTCTGCTCTGTGTTTTTACCTTTTTTTTACTATGCATTGTGTTAGTTGATGTGTGTGTTTTTCTTTACTTTGATTGTTCTGATCATGATTTAGTTGAAGTGTTGTTTGACATTTTTGTCAACTACACTTTGTGTTATTTTGCAAGATCTGCATAATCAGACATTGTCCTGTTATGTGTTTTGTAACCGCATAGTATGACTATTTATTTGGCATGATGATTATGTTTGACAAATCATGATTGCGTATAGTTATATCTTACTTATCTCTGTGTGATTATTCTTTGATCAGAAACAGTATAGTGTTTTCATCACAAGTTGCCAAAAAGGGAAAGATTATTGGTGTCAACGCATGTGCTATGCACATGATATTTTTGTTCAACTTGTGGTAAAAAAAGAATATTATATTGTTTATTATTTTACTGTTTCTAGAAGTATATTTTAGGAAGTATTTGATTCAAAATAAAAATCCTCTTAGAATATGACATTATTTAATACATCCTAGTTTAAATAGGAGAATATTTATTTATGTCCTAATTCCTTTAGGAGTTATATTTATATCACTTCCAATTATATTTGTCTTTATCCTAACGAGAGTTTGATTAGGATTTTTACAGGAATCTAAGGAGATTTCAATCAGGCTTCCCACTATATATATTGTTATGTTTACATAGCATATAGTTAGTTGGTTGTGTGAGTTTATGTCACGACATTTCAAGGATGTTTACATAGCATATAGTTAGTTGGTTGTGTGAGTTTATGTCACGACATTTCAAGGATTAAAAAAGAGAGTTTCAATGCAAATTGGAATGCTTCATTGATTTGATTTTTTATTAGTGTTTTATTCATGTATGAGAGATTATAATCGTACATGAATTGTTGATTATGTCTATTTGAGTTAGTAGACACTTAAGAAAACTTGCAAGTTAAGTGTTTATATAATTCAATGTTAGACTTCGTGGTTATGATCTATGTAACAGTGTGTTGTTAAGTTATTTGTGATAGAGTGTCAGTAGTGTCACTAGAGTTTAAGATATTGACGAGATTTTGTTTTACAAATATTAGGTCAGTGTGTGAGAATGAGTCAGCACTATAAATGATCCTAAAGATTGTACAAACAAGAACTTAGTAAATTGCAGCTCTATAGCTGTCTGTGGATGTAGGTTTTATAATCGAATCATGTAAAATCTTCATGTGCCAATTTACATTATAATTTACTGTTATATTATTTATAACTGCATACTTTTAGAATTTATAATTGCATACGTACAGGCATTTAATAATGGTTAGATAAAAAGCAGTACTTGATTTTATATAAACAACTATGCTCCTATTTGGGTCAGCTTTGACAACAAAAGGGGAGGGATGTGTCACATATTCATTATATGAAAGCATTTGGCCCCCATTAAATGAGCAATGAATCATTATGTTGAGAAAACGACCACTTGGCCTGCTTGCTAGGCTATGCAGATCAAGACCAAGTCCCAGAACACCTATCACCCTTCCAAGTCTCCAAAGACCGCCGACCCTCTTGGCCCATTTTAACGCATAGTTGCGGGTACTGGGTAGGACTTTGGTTGTGTCAGAAAGGGTACGAAATGGTCTTATGAAACAACATTTTGGGTACCTAAGCCTATTTCCTTCTCTTGAGAAATGAATGATGTGTATCGGCACAAAATTTTTATCAATCATTTTGGGGAACATTTCAAGCTATCCATCCATTGATCAATTTTAAAGAAAAAAAAATGTTCAAAGCAATCCCGTAGATGGATCCATTATCATAGATTATGTTATGGCTCGACCCCATTGTCAAATGTTTGGTAAAGCGACCAGGGCCCTCAATCTGGCAGCAGCAACCATAATGATTTGCCAATTGCTTTGCCCACATCAAAATCACTGGCACCAATTAAGGGCCAATGGGCGAGGACCCAAGACCATAGCAAAGGACCACCGCCATGTGCCTAACTTTGAGGCGCTAATCTTTAGTCCCAATCCATGCCATTGTGTTGCTCTGCAATGCCAAGGCAATATCCGAACAGCCTGGTCCATTGCCAGTGAATTCTACTTGATCCTTATATTGTCTATTTAGGCAATAAAATTGTTCTGCCAGACTCTTAATATGTCACATCCCCCCCAGGTCACGGTCATCTGCAATGCTTGGACCATTGCGTAAGCAATGCTATTGTTTTATCTTATGAATAGTCTTTTCTTCGTTAAGGGGTTTGTCGTTTAAGATGATTCATCTTGTTATCATCTGATAATATTATCAATAATCTTAAAAATATATATCACTTTGATTCCTCACTACTCTCTGGTGACTCTTGACTGGGACTTAGACGAATTCTGAGGTAAAGCACATGGGTGAGAAGATTTTCATTGGTTGAGCTCAAACATGAGATTGACCTTTCTTTGATTTTCATTACTTATGGTACAATTTCCTTTACAAAACATTTGTAATTTCAAACTTTGAGAAAGAACCGGACTTTATACTAAAAAAATATATATATTCAACATCAAATTCCGTCTAAAGTAAGCCATGCATGCATCATGCCTCGACAAGTGCAAGTTTTTTTCCAAGTATCATTTCCCTGACACCCAATCAATTTCCTAGTAGCCTGACAACTGGTTCTGGTAGACGGTAGACCCTTTAATTGTTTTGTTTAAAATCATGTACAAGAATAATTAGGCTTGTAATTATCCAACTCTTATTTCCATAGCGTTTGACAAATATAACTTGTAGGTAGCTACTGCATTGAAGGTTGATAGCTGAGTTGGTGAATTGTACGAGCCGTGTGTAGTTTTGGGTAAAACTTGTGGATGAAGGCAGGGGGCTGCAGGCAGGATTAGTCGGAGACCTAGCTAGCTCCTTCCAAGGTTGACCCAGTAGACCTCTACTCAACTCCACTCTTTCCAACTTCTCTGCCAATTGAAAATGACTCCAAAGCACCACTTTATACTACACACTCATATCTTCCCTACCTCCAACAACTAATTATAAAGTTTTTACCCAATTATTTACCAAATCACACCTTTAATTGAATGTTTTCTTTTTGTTCTTCATGTTACAATCACCTGAGTTTGTTGTCGATCTTGCATTATTACCACCATCAAGTTTACAAATTTATTCTTCGCTTGACACGCAATTTTAATCCAACCCATCAACAAGTTTAGTTTTCTCTCCCACAAGGGATTACACAGCCCATCATCATCAGCAATGATTCAAAAATCTTTGGAAGGTAACTTGTGATTGATCACTTCATCATCAAATTTTTTTTTCCTTTTTTATGTTATATGAATCAAAGATACAAGAGATTCTTGAATATCTTTTCTGATGATATTGGTGGGTAGAGTGAACTTATTGTAGGGAAAGAAGGATCTCCAAATCTTCAAAAATAAAAAGTCATTCAACCTCTACATTGATTGGATGGGCAAAAGAGAAGCATAGTATCCATTTCGTACGCAAGATTTACAATATGAAACTTGCATATATGATCAACTTCCACAATTGTATGATCCAGTCCTCCACTATAACATTATCGAAGTGATAATATTTTATATATATTACTCAATTATTGATTGCCAAAACATTAAGAGTTAAGAGATGGCAATGCGATAGCATTCATAACAGGGACGAGCACCCATACAGAAGTTGTGTGCGCGCGCGTGTATGTACATATATACATGACAATGAAAAGGACAATATAGAGGCATGGGTAAGTCGATTTCCCCAAGTGGCTGAGTACCAACAATGTGGCATGGGAAAGCCTTGTGTAATAAATCACTTATTTCGATCATCGCTAACCAAAACAAGAACATAAAGACATGGTGGTAACACACACATGCCCACCAAATGCATGACCGAGACCACTTCCGCACATGCCTGCCCCTCGCCCCACAATCACCTGTTTCTTAGTAAACCACCCACCAACCTAACGTGGGTCCAAATTTCTCCATCTCCCCCCTCTCCCTGCTTTGTAGTATACCATCTTCGATTTATGAAATCCAGTACAATCTATTATAACATAAAACTACACAAAATCTAATACTCACATCAAATCAACGATATAAAAATTATATAAATTAAACGGTATATATTGATTTCATATATAATATGATTGCTCTTGCTCTTCCCATTGCTAGAGAAAAACTAATCATTTTTTCTTTTTTACTTTTAATTTATACGTGATTAATAAAAAGAAATAGAAACACTATAAAGTCGAATGCACGAGTATGTTTCATGGGGTACAAGGACAGATCCATCCATACCTCACGCCTATCACGTAAGCCCACGTGGCCCTACGCAATTAAGAAAATATCATCCCATTATCACCGCCACGTGGAGTCATAATCACGCATGGGACTTGTCACTACCACGGTGGGCCCCGCAACCCTGCCGACTAGTACACCCTCAGCCTCTCACACTCTAACCCCTTCCGTACACTTCACCAACGTGTAATTACCACCTCCATTGGCGATTTGTTTTATGATGACGTGGCGCATTTTCAAAGCTTTTGGCTGTTGTATTAAGCTAGCTTCTCATCGTCCCAGATTTCTTCTTAACCCCAAATAATAAACAAAATGAATAATTCGAAGAAAGCTGAATAAATAAAAAATAGACTTATAACATTTTATAATTGTTCTATATTGTCTTGATTAATTTAATTTCAGATACATTAATTAGGAACAAAAACCCCAAAAACAAAAATTAAATATTATAAAAAAAAATTAAAACTAACGCGAGGGGTAGTTGAACATGGACATCAAAAGATCAAACTGACGACAAACTTTCAAAATCAACCCCAAAAAAAAATATAATATTAAAAAAATTTACATAGAGAAGCAGTCATATTGATACTTCGCAAATTTCATATAACTCTCCGTTTCTTTAATTGACTTGTTTCATATTTTTTAGAGTTTTTTTTAAGAAGAAAAAAAAAAAAAGAGTTTTTTTTTTTAAGTTAAAAGAGAGGTGAGAAATTTACGGGAGATAGAGACTAGCGTGATCTTGATCACTCCACTGAGTAGTCTGAGTCCAGTAGGATGCATGATCAACGGCGTTAGTAATATCAAACAAGCCTTGATCGGCAGTCCCGTGCCAATCCAAGGACCCAAATCCTCCATTACCTGATCTGTCATGCTGTACAGCTGATAACTCAACTGGCATCTGATCAAGCAACCCCGCTGCAGTCATCTCTTGCATCTTCAACTGATGATCTTGAGTAGCTCCCCGCAAATGACTCACCATCGTCTTCTCCTGCTGCTGCTGTTGTTCTTGTTGCTGCCACTGCTGACCCTGTGCATGCTCAAGGCTCTGTTGACCACCCATCAAATTACTGAACCCAAAAGATAAAGGCTCACTCGACGACGTTATCAGGCTTGTAAAGCTCCCAATCTCTGAAAATATCCCACAATCCGATCCCTGATCAAGCAACGCCATCGTCGAAGTTGCAGCCTCGAAACCGTTACTACTACTTTTATTGTTGTTATTATTATTGGCGCCACTCGTAGCAAAGAACGTACAATCGTTGTTCATACTCAACACATTCGACACTGAGCTTGAAGAATGTACGGACACCGCTTCAACGTTCGCATTCGTCACTGTAAGGCTCGAGCTTTCGCTACTGGAGTTATGCGAATTGCTCTTGCGCTCCCGTTGTTCCACCGCCGTTGCCGGTGAGAGTGCAGCCGCCGCTTGCGCCTGAGCCGCGGAGGAGTCGAAGGAGGTTTTTGGCTTGGAGTTACGCTTGGTCTTGCGGCATCCGCCCCCGACAGGCACGTTACGTAGCACGCCACCTTTGGTCCAGTACCTACGGCAGCTCTTGCAGAAGTGGCGCGGCTGAGAGAGATTGTAGTTGTTGTAATAACAGAATTTTGTGTTCAGAGAGTCGCAGCGGGGACACTTGAGTGCTTGGTGGCTCTGTTGGTTGTGGGGACGCAGCCGCCTGTCTCCACCGCCGCTGTACAATCTGCCACCTCCGATTGAATGGATGTCTTGCATTTCGTATTAACGAAGAGATCAAAGATTTCACAGTTTGATTTCCAACCAATCGGGGAAGAAATCCCAATAATCTTACAAGCTTACCCGTGAAGACTTCAAGAAAAAATTCGTTCTTCACATTTACCTCACATAGACCATCGAAACGCTAAGTCGGCAAAGTGTGTAACGCGTATGTGTGCGTGAGTGGGGAAACAAACAATGAAAGATGATGTGCAATTCTGACAAAAATCCTCTGCATATCTTCTAGTAACAAATTTTTAACCTGAATTACCAAATCACCCCTGTATTTAACCCCATTTGCCGAAAATGTCCCTGTTTTGGTGAATTGACTATAACGGGGCTACGAGCGTGGGGACAATTGGCGGAGAAGGGAGGGTCTGAAGTGTAATTAGGGTGGGTTATTATATAGTTGAGGAGTGAGGGGAATCAGAAGCGTTGGTGAAGGGGGTACGTGGACGGATGAGAAAGAGAGAGAGTTGATGACCACAAAATCAGGTTGTCTACTTGTCGGCCACCCCGGTTTATCTGCTGCGTTATCTTGGTGTCAGTACAACTGGTCGGAGAGGCGCCACGTTGCCTGATGTAATTGGTGAGCTGTCAAAATGATTTTCTTAACAGTGAAGAAGGTTACTGTATCTGTACCTTGTATCTGACCCAGGCGCCTAGGCGCACTTCAGCTTATAAATATAAACACTCTCACTTTCGGATTCTTCTATTAAATAATGACTCTAGCTTATAGTTCGACCATTGTACGACTCCTCTTCGATGTCATAAAATTTTTTTAATTCAACATTGAATTTATTAATATAAGTTTGAAATTAGGGAACAAGGTTTTTTTAAAATATAAATAGGGGTTTATTAAAAATATCAAAATTAAGGGAGCATTTAAAAAATTATTTTAAGAATATTTAGATGCAGACGATTTTGATATTTTTTTTCATACTCTTAAGTTGGATAATAATAAATCAATAATGTTAGGTATACAATTAAATTGTGTTGAGTTTTGTGGCGTATGGAAGTTACGAATAATATAACAGAAAACTATAATGTAAATCGGAACAGGATTTTTACGTGGTTCGATTATAACCAACCTACATCCACGGGTAACAAAAGTTGCAATCCACTATATTGTATGTGTTTTACACTCGACTTAGGACTTTTTACCGTGGTAGACACTTGCTCACTCACTAACTTAATCTATGTAAACTTAATCAACCCTGATCACAATTATAGTCCTTCACACACTCTTCTGATACTGCTCTTTTTCTGTCACGATTATCTTAACTACATGCTGTTAAGAATAATATAACACCCGTAACTGTTACAGATCCATAACTGGTATAGACACATGTGATTACTCAACTCCATTAAGCTCACACGACTTATAATAATTAACCAAAGTCTAAAGCTTTACACAAGACATAAAAACAAATAAAAAACGCACTCAAACTTGCTCTTGATTGCTCTATCTCAATTTGCGTTGAATGTCTTGAATTCCCTCCTCCAAAAGCTATGAAGATAGCTTTATATAGTTTTTGATATCAATTGTACTCCTTGTCAAAATCTTGTAGAATCTCAATAAAACTCATAAGGAAAGTTTGGATAACAATCAAACATTATAGGAAGTGATAATATATTTCTCCTAAGTAAACTAGAATACTTAAATAATATCCTAATATAATAAGAGATAATTAATAAAACTTCCTATTCAACTAGGATTCCAAATCGAAATTTATTCCTATTCAACTAGGATACCATAAAAGTTATTCTTATTTAACTAGGATACCATATCAAGACTTATCCTATTTTAATTAAAATTCTCCTAATACAAAACATCTATATAAAATAAATGAGATTAGAAAAATATCCATATTTAATGTTTTTATCACATGATGACAAAATACTCATGTGCAACGCATATGCACGTCTAGAACCAACAATCTCCCCCTTTGGCATCTTGTGATGAAAACATCTAAATGTTAAAAAAATGCATGAGTACATGTAATGCAACTAAAATGAAACACTTAAACAAAGACTATTATGACAACCTAAAAAAAATAAAGAAACAACCGAATAATACCAAAAACATCCATACTTCTCTCCCTTGTTTTCTGAGCAAGTGCCAAAGTATAAAAGAAAAACAAAATTATAAACAAAACTCCCACTGACTGAATGTTCAACTCATTAAATTATGCATAAATTTAAAAAAAAAACAAGAAACTAATTAAATCAAGTATTCCTGCAACTGAACAAACTTCCCCTCAAATCAATTTTGCTGACTTGGAACTTTTTGACACGTCAGAATACACTTAAAAGGATCAAACTGAGTCAGACATACAGCACTGATTGTAAGTTATACAAACCATAACTGAAAACAGTCGAAATTTACATAATAGAAATATCTGGACATTATATAATCTTTTTATAACCAAGCATGTATCCAAGCTGTGGATAAATATCAAACATAAATATTATTTTATCACTTAATCCCATTGAGTGGTCAACTTAAACATGCTTCTTACACACACAAAAGTTAATCTCAATGTGAATTTTTCTGAATGAATACAGTAGCTTTCACACATGTATAGAGGTAGCCCTTTTCCATTTGAGTGGGTGACCTCAATATATTTCCAATATACATTGAAGTTACTCTTAATGGATGACTTTCACACATCATATACTGGTAGCCCTCTCTGTATTTGACATGAAATTACCAGCAAAATTATACCAATAAAACAGCTCAAGCATGCTTGAAATATAAATAGACTAATGATGCTACAGATATAAACAACATCACTAAACACTATTATAATTTAAGTAACTGACAAGTGCCAATGTCCTTTCTCAGTTTTCAAATCTTAGTGCATCTTAGTGCTTTTTATGAACAGGTCAACTAGATGATTCTCAGATGAAACATACTCAGTGCAGATAATCTTTGATTCACTAAGTTTCTAAACAACACGTTTTGCCATCACTTGTCTAATTGAAAATTTTTAAACACTTTTCATTTTCTATCACATGTTTAGAGCAAGCACAATCATTATTCGAAGAAACATTAAGTGCAGCAACTTTGCAGTGAGTTTCATGTTTCTTAACCTAAACCTGTCGTGTCTAATGTAACTGTCTAAACTGACTTGCCTTTTTCTTCAAAAAATTTTACAATTTATATCACCTAGGTCTAATGTGACCTTTAACACCACAAAAATAGCAAGTAGGAACAAATTTTCTTACCTTTTCTGGATTTGAAATGAAAGAACTCATTGGGGAAGTAAAATCAGTCATATCCTTAAAGCTTGAGTTAGAAGTGTTACCAGAATTTGAAGCTTTAACAAACACTGTCTTTGATGTTGACGCACCATTCTTTTCATCATAGCCCAGACCATGTTTGATGGAGTTATCACGGCCTAAACTCAGAATTTGATCAAGCTTTGCTGAGCCTACTTAAGTTGATTAATGCACTTGTTTGCCTTATCCAATTTTGTAGTAATTTTCTAAATACATTCTGTTTTGTCTATCACAGCAGCTTCCAGTTTTATGATTGTTTTCATCTGCAGATGCTATTTCGCTGTTGAGCACTTCTTGTTCATTTTGAAGAGTTTTGAGCTGTACTTTCTGCTTCTCCCACATCTCATAAAGTGCATTATACGCCTCCTGAAGTTCTCCATAGTATTCAGCATCTGACTCCTCAATATCTGATCTATTCTGTTCTGTTACGTTAGACACAATAGCTTCAATTATGTCAGACATAACTGTTTGCTTTTTATCTGAAATAGTTCCATTGAATACTAAAAAATTGTTGGAGTTGTCTTCATCTGTTTCTGAGTCATCATCACTCTATGTTGCAAACAAACTCCTTTTCTTCTTATAATTAGGACACTCAATTTGAATGTGCCCAAATCCCTTGCATTCATAATATTGAATACCTTTTCTCTCAAGTTTCTCTTGTTTTTTCTTTACCGGTTCTTTACGAAATTTTTTAGCATCAAAGTTCTCAGAATTTTTCTTCTTGAGAATTTCTTCATATATTTGACAAAATTCCTTGTCAAATGAGCAAGTTCATCACAGAATCATCAAGATTGCTGTCATCTTTTTCTTCTTTTTCTAAAGAAGAAATAAAGGCAATACTCTTTTCCCTCCTTCTTGACTTTAAACTCATCTCATATGCTTGAAGAGACAATGATTTCACATTATTACTTTCTTCGATAGCTGTGACCTTAGGTTGAAATTTTTTTGGTAAAGATCTAAGTATCTTGCCAACAATTTTAGCCTCAGTATATTCCTCACCAAGCATATAAGCAGAGTTAATAATTTCACAAAGTCTAGTATGAAATTCACTAACGGTTTGTTCTTCATGCATAACTAAGTTTTCAAATTGAGAAGTCAAAGTAAGCAACTTAGATTCATTAACCCTTTGAGTACCTTCATTCTTTACCTCAAGGATATCCTAAGCTTCTTTTACAATGGTGCACTTTGAAATTAATTTGAACTGTTGAAGGTTAACCGCATTAAAAATTGCATTGATACCTTTAGAATTCCATCCAGCTAATCGATATTCAGCTTCACCCCATTCATTCTGTGGTTTATCAATCTGCTGCCCAGCATCATTGGCTTTTGTTGGAGGTGTCCAGCCATGAACAATGCTCTTCCATACTCTTTCATCAATTGATTTAATGAAATCTCTCATCTTGACTTTCCAATAAGCATAGTTTGCATCTTCAAGTAACGGTGGTTAAGTGACCGATCCTGTGACGATCTGGGCCAGGGCCCTTCAACCCACCCCGTCCCGGTACTCAAGCCGGTCCGAATCGAATCGCACAGTAACCCGTATTATCCGCTTTGGGCACCCGTAGGTACTCATGATGAACTTTGGGAGCCTTTGAGGAGGTCCCGGATTCGAGTGGGGGAACAAAGCCGTGCGAGACCTGCGGGTGCCCAAAGCGGACAATATGGATTACTGTGCGATTGGGTTCAGACCGGCTTGAGTACCGGGACGGGGTGGGTTGAAAGGCCCTGGCCCAGATCGTCACAATAAAACGCGCATTTTATCTTGCCCGAATGGTACTCATGATCAACTTTGGGAGCCTTTGAGGAGGTCCCGGGTTCGAGTAGGGGACACGTCCACTTGGTGGAACAAAGCGTGCGGGACCTGCGGGTGCCCAAAGCGAACAATATGGGTTACTGTGCGATTGGGTTCGGACCGGCTTGAGTACCGGGACGGGGTGGGTTGAAGGGCCCTGGCCCAGATCGTCACCGATCCTCCTGCCCAAAATCCTTCCATACCTGCAAAAAAAAAAAAATCTGATCTACACTAATATGTCAGTGTACCTGCTCTAATATCAATGTTGGGTTTTGCTGAGTATGGAAGTTACGAATAATATAACAGAAAACTGTAATGTAAATCAGAACAGGATTTTTACGTGGTTCGATTATAACCAACCTACATCCACAGGCAACAAGAGTTGTAATCCACTATGTTGTATGTGTTTACACTCGACTTAGGACTCTTTACAGTGATAGACACCCGCTCACTCACTAACCTAATTTATGTAAACTTGATCAACCCTGATCACAACTATAGTCCTTCACACACTCTTCTGATGCTGCTCTTTTTCTGTCACGATTATCTTAACTACACGCTGTTAAGAATAACATAACACCCGTAACTGCTACAGACCCGTAACTGGTATAGACACATGTGATTACTCAACTCCCTTAAGCTCACACGACCTATAACAATTAACCAAAGCCTAAAGCTTTACACAAGACATAAAAACAAATAAAAAACGTACTCAAACTTGCTCTTGATTGTTCTATCTCAATTTGCGTTGAATGCCTTGAATTTCTTGAATTCTGTCCTCCAAAAGCTATGAAGATAGCTTTATATAGTTTTTGATATCAATTATAATCCTTGTCAAAATCCTGTAGAATCTTAATAAAACTCATAAGGAAAGTTTGGATAACAATCAAACATTATAAGAAGTGATAATATACTTCTCCTAAGTAAACTAGAATACTTAAATAATATCCTAATCTAATAAGAGATAATTAATAAAACTTCCTATTCAACTAGGATTCCAAATCGAAACTTATTCCTATTCAACTAGGATACCATAAAAGTTATTCTTATTTAACTAGGATACCATATCAAGACTTATCCTATTTTAATTAAAATTCTCCTAATACAAAACATCTATATAAAATAAATGAGATTTGGAAAATATCTATATTTAATGTTTTTATCACATGATGACAAAATACTCATGTGCAATACAAATGCACATCTAGAACCAACAAATTTTACAACCTAACTCATATAATCTGATATGACACAAATTTACTATATGAGTAAAAGAAAATTAATTAACTAATTTTTAATAAAAAAATGTATCCACTCATATAATAAATTTATATCATATCAAGTTGCATGAGTTATATTGTACAACTTAATTATTTGCCTAGCATTACTCATAACAAATATTGTTGAGTTTAAATTATGATTATAGTATCTTTTTTTTAACGTTTTGGTCAATTTTCAAAGCAAACATTTAGTTTTAGTTCCTTTTTGCAATTGTTTATGTTGGTTCTAGACGTGGCACACATGGCATGTGCATTAAACATGAGTATTTTGTCATCATATGATAAAAACGTTAAATGTGGATATTTTCCTAATCTCATTTATTTTATATAGATATTTTGTATTAGGAGAATTTTAAGAATTTTAATTAGAATATGATAAGTTTTGATATGGTATCCTAATTCAATAAGAAGTTTTATATTTGTATTAATTATCTCTTATTAGATTAGGATATTATTTAATTATTCTAGTTTACTTAGGAGAGTATATTATCACTTCCTATAATATTTGATTGTTATACAAACTGTTTTTATGAGTTTTATTGAGATTCTACAGGATCTTAACATGGATTGTAATTGATATTAAATACTATATAAAGCTATCTTCATAGCTTTTGGAGGAAGGCATTCAACGCATTCAAGGCAAATTGAGAGAGAGCAAGTAAGAGCAAGTTTGAGTGCATCTTTTATTTGTTTTTTATGTCTTATGTAAAGGTTTAGGTTAGGTTAATTGTTATAGATCGTGTAAGCTTAAGGGAGTTGAGTAATCACATGTGTGTGTATCATTTACGGATGTTATGTTATCCTTAACGGTGTGTAGTTAAGATAATTTGGTTAATTATTATAAATCGTGTGAGCTTAAGGGAGTTAAATAATCACATGTGTCTGTACCAGTTACGGATGTTACGTTATTCTTAACGGGGTGTAGTTAAGATAATCGTGACAGAAAAAGAGCAGCATCAGAAGAGTGTGTGAAGGACTATAGTTGTGATCGGGGTTGATCAAGTTTACATAGATTAGGTTAGTGAGTGAGCGGGTGTCTACCATTGTAAAGAGTCCTAAGTCGAGTGTAAACACATACAACATAGTAGATTGCAACTCTTGTTGTCCGTGGATGTAGGTTGGTTAGAACCGAATCATGTAAAAATCATGTTTTGATTTACATTATTGTTTTAAGTTATATTATTTGTAACTTTCATACGCTGTAAAACCCAACAGTTTTCGTAAAGAATATTAAATTAAATTTAACTAGGATTTATTAACATATATATAATTCAAACGAAGATATCGATACAAATTACAAACTCTTTGTTTCTAATTTCAAAAATACATTTTTCATCCTCATAAATTTATTTTAAGATTTGGGATATGGTTCGTGTAAGATTTATGTCTAAATTAGAGTTTCTATATTGATTTAGAATCTTTCGTTAAGGATGATGATATTTCTTATAAAATGAAATTATATATATATATATATATATATATATATGATTCGACAATTTGACAACACATGACTCGAATTATTTGTACGCTCGAAGATCTCCAATGTCATCAAATGTGTGATTATAAATCAATGCCAATAACCAGTCTCTCTATCACTTACTGATAGACTGTAAATGAATTTAACTAAAGTTGAAGAAATTTCGTAAGTAGAGGAAAAAAAAACTTTTGTGAGTGTTTGTCTTACTCTTACTGGTTTATCCCTCTCTTGATTCATTAAAATGATATGTTGTTAATGGAAGCGTACAAAAAAAATATTTATAAGTGAATTCTTAAGTATATTATAATTCAACGGAGATTAATCACTTCTATCATTTTTAATTGATTTAGGTCATGAGAAATATTTTACATTTCTTGAGTTTTATTTCTAATTTATTTATAAGCAATATTATGTTACGAACTTGTTGTAAAAATGTACTTATATAAACATGCACAAAGTTATTGCATATGATCTCACATTACATCATCTACCTTAATTAATCTCACTTAATTTTAGAATTTAACTTGAATATTTTAATCGCATCATGTCATATATGTTTATATAGATATGTTTTTATAAAAAGGTTTTTATATAAATAACATTCTTCCTTTATGACATTACAATATCACTTAATAAGTTAATATCTTCCATTAGAATTTTTTTTTTTTTTTTTTTACAATTTGCATGGCAACTTGTTTTTCTGTAAATGTTACAATTTTAAACTTTTGCTTCACATTAGATTGAAGACATTGTTATTATGCAATATATATACACACACACACACACACACATATATATATATATATGTGTGTGTGTGTGTGTTATAAAAATACTCCATCATAAAAAGCAATTAAAGATAAAATTTTAAAATAATACTTATGCAATATATTATGTTATTAATAATTAATGATTAATCGATGAACAAGTTCCGTATATAGTGGAAAGTGCGTAAGAGTCATTGAACGGTATGTTGACACTTGCCGAACTCCACTTGAGTCATATCCATGTTCTTAAGAGTCCTATTGGATACCAACTCTATAGTTTAGTATTAACAAGCATTCAACCAAAGCATGATATATGATGCCACCACTTGTATACTTTATGCATTATTTATAACACATCAAAATACATAGTTCATCTTAAATTAGTATAAAAAATAAAGATTTCAAGTTTTATTTTATCTTATTAATCTCTGTTATATATGAGTTCTAGAATTTATAATATTTGTAACTTCGGATAATACTATCTGATCGATTATATGTAATGATCAAATAAACTTTTATTTATACATAAGAAATCCAAATTCAATCTAAGAATATAACTTCTTTGATAATGAATCCAAGACTATGATATCGGAGAACAAAGCCTTCTTTATCATAAATAAAATTAATTATGGAGGCATTAGTCATGGGCAGCATTGATTTAGAAAAATGAAGAACACTCAATGGAGCACCATGATGTGGCACATTGAAATTGGTGACAAATGGTTGGATATGGGCTTTGGATATAACAAGCATTACCCATTTAATTAAAATTAGTCAAATATGATTATCAAAGACTTAGGAATGTTATAGAACTTGCTGCATTTTGATGGTACAAATCAACATCTCAATTATTGTTCTTTTTATTTGTTATTTTGTAATTTTTATTTTCGGATAATCCTGCCCTCTCCATTGTTGCTCATTAGTTAGATATATTGGTAGATAATCGTTATTGTTATGGCCATAATAATATTGGGCCTAATTGTCTCTAACACAGTAAGCCCATTACTGTGGTCCATTATCTGGGCCCATTATCTGGGTCCCACAATGACCCAGCCCAGCTCAATTATTTATGATACGGTAAGCCCATTACCGTATCCCATTATCTGGGCCCATTACAGTAAGCCCATTACTGTATCCCATTATCTGGGCCCATTACAGTAAGCCCATTACTGTATCCCATTAGCTGGGCCTATTACAGTAAGCCCATTACTGTATCCTACTATCCGGGCCCATACGGTAAGCCCATTACCGTATCCCATTACATGGGCCCATTACAGTAAGCCCATTACTGTAGCCCATCTTCTGGGCCTATTATCTGGGTTCCACAATAGCCCATCCCGACTCCTATATATACCCTCCGGAACGTTGCTCAAGGTAAGTTTTTCACAAGTTGACAAATGCACATTTTTCTGAACTTATTATCTCTCTACAATTCCTCTATTTTTGAGAGCTTCTCTCTCTAGGAATTTCTCTCAGAAAATTCCGGAGTGCCGGATACTGACTTGAGCGTCGGAGGGTCACCGCCGGCACTAGCGCCGGCACCCCTGACCGTTTTTCTGTGCTCGCAGGACCGGACCCGACGTACGACCCGAGCTCCGACCCGCTCCCCCGGCCGTCCGGAAATCGTGCATCAACAGTTGGCGCCGTCTGTGGGAACGACTATCTAAGCCTCTTTAGTTGTTGCTCCCATCCAAACGTACTCAAACACATCATGAGTCACGAATCCCAACACTCAACCTCCCTAGAGGTTGACGAAAAAATCGAGGTAGAAGCACCTCCCTGACGCCGAAGGGTAATTGACACAGGGAGAGCTTTAGTGATATCCTTTGGGGTGGAGCCTAACCTCAGGCAACCCCGACTTCCACTTAGAAGACTGAGGAGAGACAAGACGAATCGATTAATTACCATGGAACGTACCATGCGAAATTTTAGTGAACAAACGAACCGTATGGTGACTATGTTCAACCAAGCATTTGGACAAAGTGCTCAGCAGGCTGCTGCTGGGAATAACCCAAGGAGTGCCATGGTAGTGCCTAATGTCCCGACGGATGTCAATGGGCATCCTGACCTAGTCGCCCAGACTTCTGGATTGCCTCGCCATCAAGTTATTCAACCAAATCTTCACCATCCTATTGCTCTCCATGCTGAATGTTCACCCCACTCAGCAGCTCGTTTCACCATCCGCTGTTCTCTAGCCCGGATATATACCACTGGTAAGGAACTGATGTTAGGAGGACATCGCACCATCAGCCCTCTCACTATAGTGATCACCCATATCAATCAATTGGTAAGGGTTTTTGGAAGTCCGGGACGCACCCCATTTGCGTCCTTGACGGCTAACACCTCGAACCACCTCGTCGAATGCCATGCTCCATGTCGCTGCATTGTTGCGTGCTGCCCGTGCGCGCGCTTACTCCCCCTCGATTTAAAAAACAAAGTTTCAACAAATTGTTAAAACACCCTCGTAATTGTTTGAATTTCTTCGGAGGAGTCCCTGCAAAATAACGTAACCTACACGCCGCATGCAGCGCCGAGCATGCTTTCCTCCTGCGCGCCCAGCGCCTAGCATGCTTTCCTCCTGCGCGCCCAGCGCATAGCATGCTTTCCTCCTGCGCGCCCAGCGCATTGCATGCTTCCTCTTGCGCGCCCAGCGCATTGCATACTTCCCCGTGCGCGCCCAGCGCTAGCATGCCTTCCTCCTGCGCGCCCAGCGCCTGGCATGCCTTCCTCTTGCGCGCCCAGCACCTTGCATGCTTTCCTCTTGCGCGCCCAGCGCCTAGCATGCTTTCCTCTTGCGCGCCCAGCGCCTCGCATGCCCTTCCCCTGCGATCAGCGCCTAGCATGCTTTGCGCGCCCAGCGCCTTGCGCGCCCAGCGCCTTGAATGTTTTTCCATAGCGCGCCCTGCGCTCACTTGCTTCTCCCCTATGCGATAAAATGAAAAGAGTAAAAAGAATACAATCAGCCCCAAGATTGTGTGCTGGAAACACTCACAATGACACTCACACTAGCTACTCCGTTCGCTAAGTGTTTTCCCCTTGTGTCACTCTCTACCCCTGTAGAGTTCTACCTGGAGACCTCCCCCTGGAGGGTCTACCTACTTCCAGCCCACCATCTTGGTACATATATATAGCCAACCAACAACCCTGGTTGCTAGGTTCCGTGTAGTTGACATCCCCAACTACTAGGCTAGGTGGCGCGCTCCTACACTGCCACATAATCCTCCACTCCCCCGCAAGTGGAGATCATGGGAGTTAACTACCCGTAACTCCCCACTTCCTCTCATGGGTATAACCACCCATGGTTAAAGGTCATGGCATGGAATTTGGGAATTAACTTCCCACTGTCATTCCTGTTTCAAGGACATGGTTGAACCCTCTCAACCACTAAGTTAGTGGGGAAGTTACATTTCCAAAACCTTAGGAAGCAACTTTCACCCCACTATTTCCTTATTTTTAGGAACCACAATCCTCTTGGATATGTGCCATATTTTAAGCCCACTAACATGCCCATATGCATCATGAATCGCTGCTGTGCGCCGTGTCGCCCGATGCCATGCGCCATGTCACCACTTTGTGGTGCGCTACCCATGCGCATGCTTGCTACCCCGCAAGCGTCCCGGCCCGCATGCGTGCATGTGCTAGTGTCCATGCGCTACGTTGCCCCCAACATGCGCGTAGCATCGTTGTGTCGCGCCCAACTCCCGTGTGCACTCCACACATCATGCTCACCACCCGTACGTGCATGTTATCTCACTATGCCACGCCCATCACATGTGCGTGCAAGTGCGTGCCATACTATGCTCGCTACCAATGCATGCGTATTATTTCGTTGCGCTACACATCCCCCTGTGTCAGCGTTCACATGGCCTTGCGCTTCCCCTCGCGCATCAATGACGCCATGCAACGTCTCCACACCTTGCTTAAGCACTCACCCATATGCTTCTCGTGGGCATGCACCCTTGCAGCCCCCTCCAAGCCATGGCGTAACGCAAGGCATGTTATGCCAGCCATGTGCGAAGATCAAGGGTGTAACAGTCAGCCTCCCACCACTTTTCAAACCTCCAGTTCATTATCTGAGGTAGAAAAAAATGCTGGGGGATGGTATTGAAAATCCGCGGAAGCACACCCGCGGAAGCAAAAAAATGCTGGGGGATGGTATTGAAAATCCGCGGAAGCACACCCGCGGAAGCATACCCACGGAAGCACGTCCGCGGAAGCACACCCGCGGAAGCACGTCCGCGGAAGCACGCCCGCGGAGAAAAAAAAAAATGTGTATCCGCGGAAGCACGCCCGCGGAGAAAAAAAAAATGTGTTAAAGCTTGAAAATCCGCGGAAGCACACCCGCGGAGGAAAGATTATTCAAGTTTGAAAATCCGCGGAAGCACACCCGCGGAGGAAAGATTATTCAAGCTTGAAAATCCGCGGAAGCACACCCGCGGAGGAAAAATTATTAAAACTTGAAAATCCACGGAAGCACGCCCGCGGAGGAAAGATTGTTCAAGTTTGAAATTTCGCGGAAACACCCCCGGTTATGAAAATCCGCGGCAAGCAAAGATTGTTCAGTTTGAAAATCCGCGGAAGCACACCCGCGGAGGTCCGCAGAAGCACGCCCGCGGAGAAAAAAATATTAAAGCTTGAAAATCCGCGGAAGCACGCCCGCGGAGGAAAGATTGTTCAAGTTTGAAAATCCGCGGAAGCACACCCGCGGAGGTCCGCGGAAGCTCACCCGCGGAGGAAAAAATATTAAAACTTGAAAATCCGCGGAAGCACGCCCGCGGAGGAAAGATTATTCAAGTTTGAAAATCCGTGGAAGCACACCCGCGGAGGAAAAAATATTAAAACTTGAAAATCCGCGGAAGCACGCCCGCGGAGGAAAGATTATTCATGTTTGAAAATCCGCGGAAGCACACCCGCGGAGGAAAGATTATTCAAGCTTGAAAATCCGCGGAAGCACACCCGCGGAGGAAAAATTATTCAAGCTTGAAAATCCACGGAAGCGCGGAGGAAAAATTTTTAAAGCTTGAAAGTCCGCGGAAGCATACCCGCGGAAGCACACCCGCGGAGGAAAGATTATTCAAGTTTAATCCGCGGAAGCACACCCGCGGACCCGCGGAAGCACGCCCGCGGAAGAAAAATTATTCAAGTCTGAAAAATCCGCGGAAGCGCGAAGGAAAAATTTTTAAAGCTTGAAAATCCGCGGAAGCATACTCGCGTACCCGCGGAAACACACCTGCGGAGGAAAAATTATTCAAGCTTGAAAATCCGCGGAAGCGCGGAGGAAAAATTTTTAAAGATTGAAAGTCCGCGGAAGCATACCCGCGGACCCGCGGAAGCACACCCGCGGAGGAAAAATTATTCAAGCTTGAAAGTCTGCGGAAGCGCGGAGGAAAAATTATTCAAGCTTGAAAGTCCGCGGAAGCACACCCGCGGACCCGCGGAAGAACGCCCGCGGAAGAAAAATTATTCAAGTCTGAAAAATCCGCGGAAACGCGGAGGAAAAATTTTTAAAGCTTGAGAATCCGCGGAAGCATACCCGCGGAAGCACGTCCACGGAAGCACACGCGCGGAAGCATGTCCGCGGAAGCACGTCCGCGGAAGCACGTCCCGCGGAGGCACCCCCGCGGAGAAAAAATTGCAGTTTGAAATTTCGCGGAAACACCCCCGCGAAATAAAAATTACAGTTTGAAATTTCGCGGAAACACTCCCACGAAATAAAAATAAAGTTTTGAAATTTTTCAGAAACACCCCCGCGATTTTAAGTAAAAGTTTTGAAATTTTTCAGCAACACCCCCGAAGTTATATAATGGAAATTTCAGAATTTGCTAATATGCCCCCGGACTTATTCAAATTTCCTGCAGGAAATCCTTACAAACTCACGTAAACCTGCATGACGCAGGCGGCAAGCCCAGCGCCCAGCGCGCATGCGACTCGCCCAGTACGCACGCGATCGCCCAGCGCCCAGCGCGCATGCGCCTCGACCCTGCGCGCGCCCAGCGCCTCGCCCCTCGCCTCTCGCCTCGCGTTGCGCCCAGCCTGCCTCGCCCGCGGCTCTCCCCCTCGCCGCTCGCCCACGGCTCTCCCCTTCGCCGCTCGCCCAGCGTGCCCAGGCAGCGCCCCCAGGCAGCACGCCCAGGCAGCGCGCCCAGGCAGCAAGCCCAGGCGCGCCCAGGCAGCGCATGCAGCGCCCAGGCAGCACCCAGGCAGCGCCCAGGCGCGCTCATGCAGCGCCCAGGCAGCGCGCCCATGCATCGCCCAGGCAGCGCCCAGGCGCGCTCATGCAGCGCCCAGGCAGCACCCAGGCAGCGCCCAGGCAGCGCCCATGCAGCGCCCAGGCAGCGCGCCCATGCAGCGCCCAGGCGCGCTCATGCAGCGCCCATGCAACGCCCATGCAGCGCCCAGGCAGCGCGCCCATGCAGCGCCCAGGCAGCGCCCAAGCGCGCCCATGCAGCGCCCAGGCAGCGCCCAGGTGCGCCCATGCAGCGCCCAGGCAGCGCGCCCAGCGTGCCCTCGCAGCATGCCCTTGCAAGCCTACCGCGCGCCCAGCGCAGCTACGACGTGCGTAGCAACTCTCCCACGCAGGCTTGCTGTGCACGCCGCTCGCCCATGCGAGCCGGCCCTCCATCACACCCGAACACACCCTTGAATTTCTTCTCCCTTCACCCCCGAACACACACTCATGTTTCTTCTTCTTCTTTCACACACAAACCCGCAAGGGAAAACACATGCAAACGTTTTCGTATTCTCACACAATCACATACACACACATAGGATATAATTCACACAGAATTTTTGCATTGATTAAAAAAAAAAAAAAAAATTACATCTTTAGGCCGGTCTCCTAATACATTTAATCTACAACTCAGAATAGCAAAATAGTCCCTACGTCAACCCATTGGTCAACTTGGGCTTGGGGGGACTACTGTTATGGCCATAATAATATTGGGCCTAATTGTCTCTAACACAGTAAGCCCATTACTGTGGTCCATTATCTGGGTCCCATTATCTGGGCCCATTATCTGGGTCCCACAATGACCCAGCCCAGCTCAATTATTTATGATACGGTAAGCCCATTACCGTATCCCACTATCTGGGCCCATTACAGTAAGCCCATTACTGTATCCCATTATCTGGGCCCATTACAGTAAGCCCATTACTGTATCCCATTAGCTGGGCCTATTACAGTAAGCCCATTACTGTATCCTACTATCCGGGTCCATACGGTAAGCCCATTACCGTATCCCATTACATGGGCCCATTACAGTAAGCCCATTACTGTAGCCCATTATTTGGGCCCATGAATAATTTAATAGTCCCTACGTCGACCCATTGGTCAACTTGGGCCTGGGGGGACTACTGTTATGGCCATAATAATATTGGGCCTAATTGTCTCTAACACAGTAAGCCCATTACTGTGGTCCATTATCTGGGTCCATTATCTGGGCCCATTATCTGGGTCCCACAATGACCCAGCCCAGCTCAATTATTTATAATACGGTAAGCCCATTACCGTATCCCATTACATGGGCCCATTACAGTAAGCCCATTACTGTATCCCATTATCTGGGCCCATTACAGTAAGCCCATTACTGTATCCCATTAGCTGGGCCTATTACAGTAAGCCCATTACTGTATCCTACTATCCGGGCCCATACGGTAAGCCCATTACCGTATCCCATTACATGGGTCCATTACAGTAAGCCCATTACTGTAGCCCATCTTCTGGGCCTATTATCTGGGTTCCACAATAGCCCATCCCGACTCCTATATATACCCTCCGGAACGTTACTCAAGGTGAACTTTTTCACAAGTGGACAAATGCACATTTTTCTGAACTTATTATCTCTCTACAATTCCTCTATTTTTGAGAGCTTCTCTCTCTAGGAATTTCTCTCAGAAAATTCCGGAGTGCCGGATACTGACTTGAGCGTCAGAGGGTCACCGCCGGCACTAGCGCCGGCACCCCTGACCGTTTTTCTGTGCTCGCAGGACTGGACCCGACGTACCACCCGAGCTCCGACCCGCTTTCCGACCCGCGTCCCGGCCGTCCGGAAACCGTGCATCAACAGTTATTATTATGTCTTATATAAATCATTTTAGAGTATCAAATAGATATCTTTATATATTTAAGAAGCAACGATATTTTTCATACAAATTATTATTATTATTAAATTAAAAAATTGATATAGTATTCAGTAAATAAATAATTAAAACTTAAGTTTTGATTTGATTTATGATTAAAAAAAACCTAAGATATATAATAGTTTTGAACTTTCAAACATAATTTGGATATAATCTCACAGAAAACGACAAAATTACATTTAAAGACTCCTAGATTTGATACTATTGTTGAAGTTTATATCTTGAATTTTCTTTTTTTCTTTAAAAAAAAGAATTCAAATCAAGCATATTTCCATATAACTCTCATATTTCTTATTTTTAAAAATAAAAAAAGTTGTACCTAAATTATTAATTAAGCATCTATTGACTTTTAATATTATGCTTTGAATCACAAACTAAATATGGAAAATTAAACCTTGATTAATTAATAGCAAAACCTATTGAATATATATATATATATATTAATGATAATGGAAATCTTGAAAGTGGGGTAATGGTGAGACGTAATGTAGCAAATGTATGAAAATGATGTATGGACATACATGTCATGAAATTAATACACCTCGTTATCTATATTTGTATTATCCATTCGTCTAGAACAAGAAAGGATACTCCTATCTCGTTCCTTTCCTTACGTGGCATCGTTTTAATTAATATTGTGGATACTCTGTACCATTTATGTTGACAATATTATATTAAAAAATTCAATTATTATTATCATTGCATATTTTTATCTGCTATCTAATTAACTTTCTTTTTTTTATTCTTTCAAAATATTTGGAAATGTTAAACCATCATTAATTACATTTTCCCCACTAAAACATAATACATGAACGCAAACAACTTGTTAAATTGAACTGTAATCTAGAAAATTTAAATTCTCAAAAACAATCATATAAATTTTTTTAGGTAATAATATTGTGACTCATATGATTGTATTTATAGTGTTATTTTTTTATATAGATTAAAATTTTTATTAAAAAAATCATTGGTTTTGAAATTCTCTCAAATATATTGAAAAAGAAAATTAAAAAAAATATGTTTTTGTTTTGGTTGTGGCTCCCTCTTGCATCTCCATGCATAATTATGGTATGCATGCGTGCAAGGACAATGTTCGTGGTCCCACGTCTAGAGGGAAAAACTGGCCGTTGATCTGGTTGTGGTGGCTAGGTGGAGCCCAGAGTTGGAGTCCCAATGCGGGCCGTCCATTGACCGTTCGTGAATGTAGCTTTCAGCGTCTAAACTGAATGATGTGCAACAGTAACATTGACCTCGCCCAGTACGTAACGTTGCCTGCCCAGAAGAGGCTTATAACCTAAAAATCAGGATTACCATTATGCATCTCAGATGCTACCACGCATACGTACACATCGTATCCCATTTGGTACAATACAACACGGATATTAAAATATCTTCACAACTTTTATTTACATAGTCATATATATATTAATAGGGGGTTTGCCGCACTAGTAGTACAATTGATGGAGAAGTTTCTCATTATTTGTTTGTTGTTTTGAAAGTCTTACAAACCTCTTTAAACATACGATTGTATAAGATTTGAACTAATCTAAAAAATATTATGGTACAAATATTAATAAAAATAATATTTCATATATAATTAGCGATAAGGATTCTATTAGATGACTAAGATGATAATGGAAATTAGTGTATATAAATTATAATTTGAGTGATTTTAGCGACGTTAAGAGTGGAAATTGGGATTGGGTGACCACAAAGGATAGTTAAGAGGAGAGAGTTGAATAAGGTGAAAGTATAAGGTAAGCAAAATTAAGGAGAGTAAGTAGGAGTTGATTTTGATTGGTAAGAGTGAACAGGTGATATGATGGGAACATGTCCACATGCACATGGGACGGTGGGGTGCTCTCAAAATCAGGTCTTCCGGTACTTGTCCACATCCCTCCCCAAATACATCCTTTGTTTACAATTTTTCAAGGTATAGCAAAGTCTCCCACATGGTGGTGTATCATATTTTTAATTAAATAAATTTATTATTATAAATCTCACTTACTACGTTTGAGGATTATTTGATATTTTTGCTGTAACGAAATATTATTAAAGAGAGATTTATAATTATAGAAGATTTGAGCAAAATTCAAATAAGGTACATATATGTGATGTGAGGGATGGATGGAGTGTCTCTCATGGCTATCACAATCCATAAGATTGGAAAAGATATGGTGTTTGCTGGGCGTTCTTGGTTGTACCTTTTAATGGGTGTCACTATCCCAGGCCACCAACTCTCGAAGGTCTAGTCGGTTGGAGTGGAGACATCCTCTCAATGTAGACCCCACCATCACCCTCCCATCTATCATGCCCCCTCTCCCTTTATCAACCATTAACTTCCACCACCCTGCACCTCTTCTTCTTCCTTCCCTTTTGGTTCTAAAATCATTTGTAGTCTGGGTTGGATCCAATTTGGGATATGTTCCGATCAAATTTGTTTAATTGTAAACATATCTAACACTCGTAAATATGTATAAAAACAGAAAGAAAACAAAAGAGATTAGCTTGTCATCTTCTCCCAACTCTTTACACGTATTAAATGCATAAATAAAAAATTAAGTCGATCCCATTTAGATGCATAAATAAAAAATTAAGTCAATCCCATTTAGACATATATATATATATATATGTGTGTGTGTGTTTGTGTGTGAACGCGCGCGTGAGACACAATTCTCGTTCCACCCCTCCATACTTAATTATCATTATCATTATATCATATACACACGTACGCGCGTGCATATACACACACACAAGAGAGAGTCAACAATCTCTTAATATTACATTATTTTTTATTCCACGTAATGATCTTTACACGAAACTATATCATGACAATTATTATAATTAAACAGTTTTGTGGAATAATAACAATAATCTTTTAATTGAGTTTAGCCTGCACATAAAATATTTAGCCTGGATTTGATAATATGATATTAAACAAAAATAATAAGAAGCATAAATTATAAAATAACAATCATATATATATATATATATATATATACACACACACACATTTATCTTAATCTGACGTGTTAAAAAAAAGCCCAGAGGTAATACCGTCACTGGCATCATAATTTCTATAAGATAATTAATGCCTTTTAGTTAGTTAATTGATTGTTATTAATTGAAGGAGAAGGGAGAGATAAAAGAATGGAGAGTTTGAAAGAAAAGAGAATAAGAAAAAAAAGAATTATTAAATGAATCTATTTTTATTATGCTTAACTTTGACATATCAACAAATCTTTACCCTTGATATATTTTTATCTAAAGATCATTAAATCGTGTAATAAAAATGATATAATCTTAAGCTGCTGCTGCTGCTTCTACCTCTCTATATATATGTATATATATTACATGCGTGAATTTCAAATAAATAAATAAATAAAATAAAGAGAGTAATGCTATATACTTTTTCGTAGTTTTTACTATGATTTATATATTCCAAATTCGAAGTTATCACATGTCGATTGTTTGTTGCGTTATCTTAACATTGATATAATAATTGTATTGGCATTAATGGCGCAAACAATTAAAAGGAAGTCACATGTAAGTTATAGTATCTAGAATGGGAGCCGCTGATTTAGGTGAAACTCAATTAACATGTTTTGGTGAAATGTTGACGACTTGAATCAAATAATTCAAAATTTACCTATCAAAATCAGCCAACCCCAAATTATTGACTTTTTAAACCATTAATTTTCAATTTCCTTTTTTTAAGACTCCGCTGCTTCACATTTTCACATTCAAATTTTTTAAGGTCTTCGAAATGGGTCCACCCCAGACCCAATTGAAGACTAATGGTCCAACCCAATTCAAACGAAACAATATGATTAGATAAAAATGAAATAAAAATAAATCTTTGGACTGAGACTTGACGCTTGAATATAAGTAAATAAATAAATACAATAACAGATTAATTTATTTGAGATTAGATTATTTTTTAGTTAATTTGAGAATGTTTGTGGTTTGTGATATGTAGGGAAATGGACAGTGTTATGAATGGTCCCCCACCCCCACCACCCCCAACCCTTCTGAAGAATTTTGTGTACAGAGAGCCGGTTGGACGGATTGGGCACTTTTGGAATTCAATAATTCGGGCCATGTGCCCAGGTTTTTTGGTTAACATTTTATTATTATTTATATTATTTTATAAATAATTTTATATATACAATCAACTTTATATAATCTGATATATGATTGCTATATTATTTATTATTATTTTTCTTATTTATTATATCATTTTATATATCTTATAATATTTTGTCATATCCACCTGTATGAATTTTGTTGCACATGTTGATCAAATGTGTAGGAATACTTTGTTTTTAACATTTTAATTTTTTGAATTGGTTGTACAATTTTTTTGAGATAATATCATACACTACCTTTAAGGTTTACACTACCCTTAAGGTTTAACATAATATCATTGAGAAATGTAATTTCGTATTTGTATCATTTCAGTTTTTAATATTTATGTATTTATATCATCTAAGTCTAATTGACTGATTTAATCTACTTTTTCATAAACGGATAATGGCATTTTCATCAAAGTATTTCGTAAAGTATATAATAGAAGCTACAAGTGATTTTTTGCTTAGACGAAAATACCCTTATACGTTTATAAAAAGTAGATGAAATTAGTCAATTGGACCCTAATGATACAAATACGTAGTTATTAAGGACCGAAATGATTACGTTTCTAGATAATATTATGCTAAGATTAAATCTTATAGGTAGCGGATGAGATTATCCCATTTATTTTTTACTCTTCAAACAACTCATACTGGTATGAAATAGTCTTAAGGGACGATGTGAAATTATGATTTTACCCCGGCTCATCTATATTGATTACTCTATATTATGTCTTAAGAGTAGTTTTGGATTATCGCTTCACCTACATCTGCATACAGAACGCTCTTCTTTTGTCTTAGCAGAAATTCCATTTTTCTTTATAACTTCAATCTTGTGTAATCGGCAGGAGACAGGCACATTTCTAAGCATCAAGAAGCAAATCATTATGCAAAAGCGACACAAAGTGGTGCATTTACACTTGGAATTACATAAAAAAAAATAGAAATTACTTATAAATGCACATATTTAAAAAAAAAAAAACCAGGTTGGGTAGTCAGCAACCTTTGGATCTTGCTCAATAATCAGTTTGTAGGCAATTTTGATGGCACCAACAATAGCATGCAAATATTTTAAGCATATGAAGAAGAGAAGGAGATCCCTGTCCCAATATACAATCAAAGAATGTTTCTAGTAATCTTGAGTTTCTAAATGGAGATTATTGGTGTTCTCTAAATCTATGTAGCTGACTGCAATTTCCAAGGTTTTTTTTTTCTTAAGTTATGGGTTCTGTTAAAATTCATAGAAAAACAGTGTGCATATATACAGTGGCTGTCATAAGATCAGATACGGTGTGCAAGTGCAACAGCATTTTGAGTCAGGAACTACAATAGTTCTTCAACTCTTCACATGGCCACTTTGACCGATGAATATGTACACCTTTGATTGCTTGCAATTTCCATTCTCCTAGCTTGTCTGTCGATAAAAAACGGTACCGTACCAGGGAAACCTCTAAAGTGTATACATTCTCTATTCACCCTTTCCGAGAAACTCTATTCTTAGGAAAAGGTGGATCAGATCTTCTAAAATAAATAAATAAATAAATAGGATATATATACTCTATTCTTAGGAAAAGGTAAATAAGATCTTCTAAAAAAAATAAACAAATAAATAGGATATATATATATATATATATATATATATCAATTTTAAATGAACACGTGAGAGAAATGATCTTATTGGACAGAATTTCATCATCTGAGGTATCCTATACTTAACAATGAAAACTTGTCATTATAGAAAGAAGTTAATCAAACCCATCTGTCAAGGCAAGGCCAGAAGCTGCCACAACATATTTTGAAGCACCAAGACGCCATAAGAGATCGTATGATATTTCACAAAGACATGATAGAGATACAACCCAAATTGGTAGCTTCTTAAGAAATACACACATGCATACAAGAGCATTTTATTTTACATATATATTGAGGTTGTTTGTTTGTTTGTTTGCTTTGTTAAAGCGAAAGAGAGAGGAAATACACAAAACGGATGGCGATTTTGATGCTGATACTGATATTATTCTCAAATTTCGAATGAAGGGCTATCATGGAAGCCAAGCATAGCATCCGTTTGTCCACTACTATTATTATTTCGAGTAACCCACTTGCCAAATTGATAACACCAAATGGCAAGTGATGTTTCGTTGTTTTGCTCTTGCTCTTGCAGCTCATACAATGCAATGCCCTTGACGTTAATGGAAGATGAAAAAGGGAGGTTCCCTGGTCACATCTCATCCCTCTACACAGAGATGTTATTATTATTATTATTATTACTGCTACTACCGTTGTTGTATATAATTTTATATATAAATACCGGCTTTAGCTACGATATATCGGTTGTATCGGTGCATCACTTTTCTAAATTTTTATAATTTTTAGTATAAAAGTTGTAAATTCTTATATAAAAATCGTAAATATGGAGTGTAAAAGTTGTAAATGAAACTATTTTCGATTTTTTGTAAACTAGTGTAAAAGTTGTAAATCATTGTATAAAAATCGTAAATGAGAATTTACAACTTTTTTTCACATTTACGATTTTTATATAAAGATTTACAACTCTTACACTGAATTTACAAAAAATTAACAAATGATGTATCGATACATCGAATATACCGTAGACAAACCCATAAATACCTCCCAACAAGTCCCTTCTAACACACAAGTCAATGTCACTCTCATCCCGCAACTAAATCTCTAGCCTACCACATTAGTTTAATAACTAACTCAGTTTTTCAACACCCAGCTATGATTACTCTTAATTATGATTAATAGTGCGGTTGATCTTCATCATGACATGCATTGTTTAATATTCTTCCCAAGGTCCCCACCAAGAATTGAAGCTTCTCTAGCAACTTTAACAAATAGGCCGCGCTCCAGAAAGCAGATTTGTACGATTAATCAGCTTAATAAATGTTTTATAATCAATAGATGCTATAATTAGCTTGCTACGTTGATAGAATATAACCTAAAACATCTATTTATCTAACTAAGCGTAGAATCACTCTATGATGACAATCAGAAGCTTAATATGCATGTGTAGATCAATAATTATTAGCCAATGATCATGGGTTAGTGTTAGCCTCAGATAAATAAAATAATAAGCAGAAATTAAGTGGGTATTGCATGGATTAGTTTATATATATATATATATCTTCTCTCAATCTATGAACAGAACTACCAAGACATTATGGTCCAAATTGTTCAAAGTATTTACATTCCATCAGAGACGGCAAGAAAAGAAGTGTAGGTAGGGAGTCGGTCCACGAGACTTATTGTAATCTTCAACAATTTGATTGTTCAACACACCCTCGATGTGAGCTTTTACCTAAGCATTATTAATCAAATTTGATACTGAATTTCGTCAAAGGTTGATATCAGAAGACGATCCAAATTTTTCCATAAATAGCCTAGGGAGGTGGAGCTGCTCCTTGATTATTTGACATCATTAGACATGTCTAATTCAACTGTACTTAACACACAGAGGGACCCCTTTGAATTTCCATGCATGGGATGTGGGATGACCAGGCACACACTTCGACGGTCTCACACTCAATAATTGTACAAAAGGGCAGCCATTGAAGTGGTCAGTTTGTGTATATCAAATGTGGGTTTGTTGCCTCCGGAAGCAGTAGGCACTAGGCACAACTCCCAAGCATACGCTCATCATTCCACTCCAAAGTTGATACATGGCAGATTACTGAAAGGGCACTTGTCCTGGCCATGGCTAATCTTTTTTGCTCTTATTAGCTCTTATTAGCTCTTGTACATATTCAAACAATTAACAGGAGATCTAGTTAATTAATTATTCTATTCTTAATTATTGATAATTTCCACTTATTTTCTCCCTCCTTTATTCTCACCGAGTCTGAGATGACATGCGAAGTTACATATGTCACATTAGGAAGACTCCAAGGACAGAAAGAAGAACAAGGGCTGCTCAATAATTGGATTATTTTAACTATTGCTGACATTGCTGATACCTAACGCTTGTGACTTAAGCTTCATGGATTGAACGCCATCAAAACATAATAACGAACAAGCAACAAGAAAAATAATACATCTAATCCACCTTATTATTATTATTGCTATAATGAAGAATAGTTTTGGGATCTTATTTATCATCTTATATATGCATCTCGACTCTTATCTTGCGAGTGTAGCGGGTGTGGGATTTAAATTTTCTATTAAAAACAATCAAATAATGTTACCAGATCAATTCAATTAAATATCAAGATATGAAAAAAAAGGGTTAAAGAACGAAATATATATGAATATACTCTGATGAGTTTACCTAAAAACAAGGTTATCATATAGCTAAGTTCGAATTTGCAGGCAAGTGTACTATATATCTCACTAGTAATGATGAATAACACAAGATATAAATTCAAGCATTAATGCATGCACATGCGGCGTGGAAAGAGGTGCCCCCACAAACTACAATTGATCATTTGATTAAAACTGCTAGCCGGTGGCCATACTCAAGCAGGACAATATTAGAAAAACATTTAATTGAAAGGGGACTACCATGTGGCTTAAATCATGATGCCGTTAAGATATTGTTGAACCTTAAACTAAGAAAAGAGATCATGAGCAGCATAAAAAATCTTACAAATCCAGCAAAACATATCAAGAAGGAATTTACTTTCTTTCTAACAAAGCCTCCGGTTTTGGTTACATATCTACCAACCTTCAACCTAACATTAACAGCATGTATATTTCATTAACTTATGTTCATGTTTCGTCAGAAACAATAATAAATAATTTTATTAAAGACTTCATTTATTGAACCAATAAATTGTGTACCATCGTCAAGAGATGAACATAATGTGAATTCACACTACATGCATTCATTTATCTTCATCAACTGTGCTGTCTGCAAGCCAAATATACTATCAGAGCTCAATCAATGGACCGGAAAGATTTGTTAGCAAGTCCAGTGATGATTGGTCTTACAGGACGGGAAGTCCAGCAAAATATGTTCAATCCATGACAAGGGAAAATTAGTGACTTTGCCACTATGATGAAAGCTACTGAAAGATCTTATTATGATCCTATGAAATCTGATTGCAGTCTCAACCATGAATCGACTGAGACGTTATCGCTTTGCGTTGGTTGTATTTTAAGTCTTAATTTTAAGTGCCCAACAAGAGCCAGTAAACATCAAGAAACAAATAGAACCAAGACAGAAGATTTCAGTGCTATCAGTACTGCCTCTAGTAAAGCAACCTGAAAATTTCACCATTCAACCCAGCACAATTCCAGATACTAATTTCTGCCAGTCAGATCAGAAAATTGGCTGCTGAAGTGCAATGGCAACAGGTGACTAGGATTCATAAAGAGCTCAGACGTGAACAGGAAGTCACTGTAAACTCTCTGGTTAAATTCCGAGAAAACATGTTTAAACTCTTGAAAAATCCTGAGGGAACAATTTCTATGTTACTTCAAGCCCTTTACATTGTCAGACAAAAGACACAAAAAAAGAAAAAAAAAAAAAATCCCGCCTCAGGAATTCAGTGACGTACCACAGTTGACATTTTAGCCCAAGTCCTTTTAATCAATATCACCTACGTTCAGAGAATCACATCGTTGCCTGAGCAGGATTCCAAGGAGATCAGCTAGCTACCAAAAAAATGCCCAAAAGAAATATTTTGACCTGATTTTTGATACACTTGCCAAAGAAATCTCGTATATTGGACATAGCTTAACTAATCCCTTATATTTAATCTGGACACCATTTATAGGCAACCTTCTGCTCCATATTTTATCTTGCATTAGCAAGCACAGAATTCGCAATAAGATGGTCTTCACAGTCACAACAAATATTAATCAAAAGCATTGAATTTCTTCACTAGAGCTCTAAGATAGAAAGGTTCAAAGTGCAGGGGCAGTGAGTGAAAACAGAGAAGAATAGAAGGGAAGATAGTGGAAGAGAGTTTGCCTACCCAGACAGAGCAATACCACAACATGACAGAGGGGTTGCATCTTCACCTGAACTTAAGACTACTAGAAAGGAATTTGGTTGTTCAACATTTTCAACCAAAAGTTCCATATATAAGCCTCATTAATCCATTAAATTGATGTAGTTACATTCACAGTTATGGAGCGCCACCAAATCAGAATGAGCTCCCCACTTTTCTGAAAAGTCTCTCTAAACTAGAATTCTTATTGAAGCTAAACATCATCAGCACTCAAGGCTTTTACATATATCCACAAGTTCTCTAGAACGTTCACCATTATCAAGCACTGGCATAACTAACATTAAATACTTAAGATATGATGAAAAAACAAACTCATATTAAATAAAAGCAGAAAAGACATGTAAGACATGAAATAGTTGTGTTACCAACCACGGTGGTGTGTATACTATAACAAAGTTATTTTTTAATAGCTTTTTTGATGGAAGACAAGGGTGGACAATCAATAGAAAAAGAGAGACAGGCAGAAAAGATACAATTATAGTTCAGATTTTAACATAGAAATCTTCCGTTGATAATAATGTAATGCTTTACAAATTTAATCATCCATGTAGGACATTCGCGTGACATCAATACCATCTAATCAATGCTAAGAAAGCGGATTACTTATTTCTCAGTATCCATCTCCTGAATTTAAATGATAAGCAACAGAGAGACCACACTGTCATTTTAAGTGTGAAGTAAGGAAGTGCATCGTGGAATGAAGGCAAAAAATCATGAGTGTCATAATATTCACAAAATGTATGCATGAAACATCAATGAAATTGGTATTGTCAATGAAACAGCCTAGCCACATATGAAATAATAGCGTCATACTGTTTCATAAACCTCATGCAAAACCATAGAAGTAGCAAAGATTCATTCTCATATCCAGGAAGAAAAGATTATAAAATGATATATGTTTTGAAGTGACAAAATATTTGTTAGGCAATACTTGCACAAACACGTTTTCTCTAAACAGGTCACCAACAAAAATTGTCTGCTCAATTGGAAGTTTTATGATCTCGTGTCTCTTACAGATACAAAAGAGTATGAAACCATAGTCTTACCTCATTAACAAAACTGGCAAAATGAGAGAGAGGAAAACATGTTAGGGTTCCAAAAAAGTTACATACATTGCGACCTCTTTCCTGCACAAAGAGCTGTAAGAGCAAAAAGCAGAAACATTATCTATATTCTAGATTAAGTTGTCAAGTAGAAACAACTTCTCCTCTGAGTTGCTGTATCGCAATGTACAACTTCCTTCTAGTCCCAACAGCAAAAACACCCATCTCTTTCAGATCTTCAAGAGTAAGCAGTGGCAAGGTTTCCTCGTCCACCTCATGCATTTCAAAAATACCAGCATACTTACCTAACCCCAACTCCTCTAACCATCTTCTAACCATATTTACATCATTACCTTCACATCTCATCTCATTCCACTCGACACAAGATTTAAGATATGCATTATTCCCTTCATAACAAGCATCCTCTTTCCAACGGTCATTAAAATTGCCTGGCTGCCATGCTTCGTAAGTGGTCTCATCCACAGCATATTCACAAGCGTCTTTGCTTGTAGTTGGTGTTTCACGATCTGAAAAGTCCTTAAAACCATTCCCAGAGTAATAATCATCACAGGTATTTGATGTGAATCCAACAAACTCTTTCTCCCCACTGTCTTTTCCGTGTCCACCACTAAAATCATTCCAAGCACCACCAAAAACATTATTTTTGCCTCTTGTGCTCTGGCTTCTCCGCTTCATGATCCTACTCTTTCGAGTTACAGTACCAAAATTAAATGTAGATTTAGTCGTATCAGCCTTATTCAAACTCACAAATTCAAAAGCCAATTTTGATGAGTTTGGATTCTTATTCTCCCTGTTCTGCTGCATATCAGCTGAAATCATTGGAGAGACACTGGGGTCCATAACAGTGAAGTCAGGAGACCTATGCTTGGAAAATCCAAAAATAGAATCCTGTTCAGTTTCATTAGCACTCAAAAAATCATGTTTCCATTTCTTCTGTCCCAAATTCTCATTCGATTTCTGAGAAAACCCACATGCAAAAGCTGCAGAAACATCCCCTATTTCCCCTAACCTAACATTTGGGCGCCTTTGTCTTTTTGAATTCATGCTTAGAACCAACATTTTACACACCAACAAGCAATCAGAACCTGAACCAAACCCTAGAAACACAAACCCACAAATTAAATATAGGGTTGAACATGAATATTAATTTTAACAAGAAAACAACCACCAAACTCAGGCATAATATGCCACAAAACCAATAATTTATACACAAATAAAAGCTTGTAAAATTTTCCATAAATAACAACATTTCTAGACCTTCAATTAAGGGAAAAAAAAAAGAGAAAAAAACCTTAATCATTACCCACCAATAAATCTCAAAGCACCCACCCCAAAAGAATAAAAAATCAAAACCATAAACAAATCCCACTAATAATATACCATTTTTTGGTTTTATTATTATTATTTTTTTAAGCCACTCATCTTAAAAAAATAAAAAATAAAAATCATCACAAAATCATAACCATGAACTCAATGAAATAATAATAAATAAATAAAAAAATGAAGTAAAGAAATGAAGAAAAGAACCTCGTGAGAGAGTAAAAGCTTGGAGTTGACTTATGCATGTTAGTGAAACAGGAAGGTAGGAGTGATTGGTGAAGTGAGGCCTTTTTTCAGACAGAGAGGTTTCCTTTTGTGGGCAAGCAAGAGTACTTTGAAAAGAAAACTTAACTAAACTAAACTAAGCAAAGGTTTGGGATTTGTCTTGGTCTGTAACTGTATGCTGCTGCTGCTGAGTGCAATGTGCAAGTTGCTACATAGATTTAAGATTTGGATTAGCTTTAGTTTTAGTTTTAGTCTTAGTTTCAGTTTCAGTCTCAGACACGGATAAAGACATTGGTTTCCAGTCCGTCACGGGAAAATCAATATTAAATTACTAATATATCCCTCCGGTAGTCAATCTGGATCACATTGATCCTACACCGACCTTCCCAACTTTTATTAAAATAATTTGAGGGCAAAAAGCTTTCAAAATTATCAAATGTTCCCCCTGCTAGATTACTATAGTTTTTTATTAGATCCCACTAAAATTGAATTTTAAAGAATTAGGGGTGTAAATGAAAATATTGGAATTTTTTTATTTGTAATTGGTGAAGGGATACGTGGGTGCTGTGAAGTGCATCACATGGACACGTTTCCAACGATGAATGGAGACAAATGTTGAAAACTTAAATGTTGTTATTAGCGGCTGAAGCTGCAGCCTTCGCTGCAGTTGCAGAGAGCAAAGCAATAATAAGTGCCCGCATAATTTTTCACCCTCATGTATTGATATGGAGCAAAAAATCGCCGAAAATATTTATAATAAATTTAAATATAATAAATAAAATAATATAAAAAATTAAATAATATGTATAAAATAAAATAAAGATAAAAAATATAAGGTTTAAACACTCGAAGGGTATGTTAAATGCATTATCATAAAGTTAAAGAGTTCTCTTGTACGGGTCATATCGATACTCAAAAACTCCAAAATATAAGGCTCTGTTTGATAACATTTTCGAAGAACGGTTTTTCATTTCTAAAATAATTCATTTCCAGGATATATGTGCGTTTATGTTTTCGGAATTCATTTTTATAAAACAAAAATTTTGCCGTTTTTGCCCCCGGTTTCTAACTCAGATATATAAACAGTATTCATTTCCGCTGCCCCTCTGTTCTTCAGTCCTGCCCATTTTCGCCGAGCCCTGCGTTTCCATCTGCACCTCCCTTCTCGCCTTCTGATCTGATCTATCCTGCCCTGTCACCGTCGACGGCTTCGGTTTCGTCTACCCTCCCCTCTCACCTTCTCTGTTCTTGTACCCTGCCCTGTCACCGCCGAGGCCTTGCATTTCCTCTACCCCTCCACTCTCGGCTTCTCGTCTCTTGTATCCTGCACTGTCATCGCCGACGCCTTCCGTTTCCTCTACCCCTCCCCTCTCGCCTTCTCCTCTCTTGTATCCTGCCCTGTCGCCGCCGACGCCTTCCCTGGCATTACCACCTCTATCCATCAACGAAACTTGCTGCCCAAGGTACGACGCTGCTTCCTCTCTTTCTCTCTTGCACTTGTTGTGTTGTTTGAAAATTGTGTGTTGTGATTGGCCTATGTTTTGTAGTTGCCGGAAAAAGAAGTGATTTGTAGTTGCCGGAAAGTAGCCAATGTTTATCATTGATTTTTTTTTCTTTTTGATTGGTACTTTGTCAGTCAATTGTGTTGATTGCTTCGACTTAATTATGCTTCAATTCGTATTTTACATTCTTGGCTTTGGCTTTGATTTGTACTTTGTCCGTCAATTGTGTTGAGAATAGTCATACAGGGATATTTATTGGTATGCAATTTGTAGTTTGGACTTGTTTTGCTTGCCGTTTGTATTAGCTCAAATAGAACAAATTCAGAAAGTGGGATTCTTTTGATTCTTTTGTGTAGCCCTTCTGTTTGTGTAGCCCTTCTGTTTTTTCTTTTGATTGAACGTAATTGATTCTTTGGATTCTTTGGATTCTTTGGCTTTGTTCTGCTCACATTCTTGGCTATGGCTCAGATGATACTTGTTTGTGTAGCCCTTCTGTTTGTTTGGAAAAAGCTTGGGATTTTATGAAGTGGGATTCTTTTGATTGAACGTAATTGATGATTGTATTTGTTAAAACATGCATGCTTTTGAATGTACAAATTGTAGAGTAAGTTTGGATTAGGACCGGTCAAGCATGTGAGTAGAACAAATGGAACTGATAACTGAAGGAGGTGTGGTCTTTTCTAACACTGCTTGTGTTTTGCACTGAATTCTAGAGGAAAGATACTTCAGCAATGTATCTCATGGAGATTAAGTGATGTAAATGAGCAAAGATTGTGTCATTTATCAATTAACTACTAGTATTGAATTAATTTACATGAATGGGGTTATGATAAGAGAGTATGGGAACTACTGTCTAGGTCATAGCATGTACAAGCAGATGTTTACTGGTTGAATGTGGAAAGTAAATTCTTGAAGCGATGCTGTTGCCATTCAGTTGTGGGGAAACCTTGCCTTTTCTTGGAGATCATGAATTAATAATCTAAATCTACGATTTATGGAGATAATAGTTGTTCATTTAGCTTCTGGACTTTAATTAATGGTGCATTGATATTGGTATAAGATTACCTGCTGCAGATGAACTGTTCTTATTTATTTATTTTTATTTTTCAGGTCAAGGTCAAGAACTGGATTGATAATGATGAGGATGAAAGTTTTACAGGTTATTTTTATTTTAGTGAGGGCACATGGTATTACAAAAATCCCGAACTGACAAGAGAAGTCATGAAAGATGGGTGGTTTCATACAGGTTTTGATCACTGTTATTTCTTTTCGAACAGAATTCTTGGATACTGGTATGTTGTTCTAATTTTATCATTCTCTTTCTCAGGAGACATAGGGCAGATATTGTCCAATGAACTTGTTAAGATCATTGATAGGAAAAAGAATCTCATAAAACTATCCCAGGGAGAGTATGTGGCCCTTGAACATTTGGAAAATGTTTACACCATGGCTCCTATAGTTAAAGATGTAAGCATTTCATCTAGTTGCGTTTGACTCCGTAGAAAATTTTGTGTTTTAGTTAATTATTCACACTTTTTTTCTTTAAGATCTGGGTCTACAGGGACAGCTTCAAGTCAATGTTAGTTGCCGTAGTTGTGCCACATGAAGGAAACACCACAAAGTGGGCACACTCAAAAGGTCACGAGAGTTCTTTCTCGGAGCTTTGTTCTCTTGATCAGCTACAGAATTATGTCCTCTCAGAGCTAAAATCTACAGCAGAAAAAAACAAGGTAAGATTTATTGAATTTTAAACTAATAATACCAAGTATAGAATTTGGAAAGTCTTGGGTTTAAGGCTTGAATCATTGAACTTGACCAAGATTCATAACTTTACTTCTGTTGCTCCAACACATAATTAAATTCAGTAAACTCATGTGCCCTCTTCAATCCAGCTAAAGGGCTTTGAGTATGTCAAAGGTGTCATTTTGGATCCTCACCCCTTTGACATGGAAAGGGATTTGGTGACTGCCACATTGAAGAAGAAAAGAAATAAGTTACTCCATTATTACCAGGTAATAACAATTGCTCTTCTAGTCTTCAGCAATGATTGAGAACTTAACTGATTATCTAACATTCAACTGGTGCAAATAGATGAACTCTACAGAAAATTGGCTGTACCTGTAGGACAACGCTGACCGTGATATTTGGAGCATATTTTCGGTCAATAGTCAATGTGTCTGGAAAGGAGTTGTTTCTTGTTTCCTTGCTAAAAGACTTTTTTTTTTTTTTGACGTAAATAGAAGGCAGAAACAGGCCTTTTGGTTTTACGGCCCTTCTCTTTGCTGAATGATAAAAAAATGGTGCTATTAATTGGGTTTGGTTTATTTATGGGAAGGAATTATAATTTCTTATGTACAGATTTTGAAGACAAGTTTTCTGGGAATAATTGTTGAATGATTATTAAATAAATAGTAATAATTAAAAATAGAAATATGAAAAAATGATCAAGTTGATGTGTCATTTTAAAGTTTAACAAAAATCTTACCTTTTTTTTCTCAATTGTTCAGAGAAGATACTATTCGATCTGATAGAGACAAGCTTATAAAATCCCAGTCTTGCAAAATGTTTAGTGCTTTCAGTGTAAATGTAAAACAAAGAATTTGAAATAATCCCAAAAGAGTAATAACCGTAGATATAATAAATTACATTTATTTGAATGCAAAACAAACGAGCTCTCCGTTACTAATATCATACAGGGATACAACTGACCAACTCTTCGTTTCGTTTTTGTTTTTCACTCCACCGTATTTTATACTGGCTATAAGTGGTCGATTAAAAGCAGTGAAAAGTTCCGATCTAGCCCCCATTTCAAGTACCTTTCAAAATAGTCTCAACTTTAAAAATTTTTATCAAGTAACCATTAAATGATCTCTTAATAATAACGACTATAGTGTCCAGTTCAAAAATTAAACGATACTATTTATCGATGATATATCCAAATTTGATGATATTATTCAATAACAATATATCCAATTTGATAGATATTTTAACAGTTTGACAAGTTAGCTCGATAACTCTTCGTCGAATCATCGTACGCATGAATCTTATAATGAAACCTAGAAATCCTTCAACAATTCATCTTCAACTTTCATTAATCTTTTTTGGTATGAAACCCAAAATCTCACACCAAAACCCAACATCCCAATACCTAGAGATCAATTCAAAAAACAATTTAAAAAAAAAAAACCCAATCGAAAACCAATCCACATTTAACTTCGTTTCTTCTCTAAATGTTTAATGCCCATTAGAATTTTTAACCATGACCACTTATTATTGAGTAAAATACATATATTATTTCCTCTATTAAAAGTAATTCAATCCGATAATAATACCCGACTTTCAACGAAAACATAAGAAGAGGAAAAAAGTGAAGGTCAAGCCAGTGAAATTATCATATAATTAAAATGTAATTATTGAGTCAAAATATCTTTGCAAGCGAAGAAATGGGAAGAAAGTGATCAGGTGAAGAGTAGGGAGCAAGAGAGAGTGCAATTCAGGCCGTGGAAGCAGAGAGGGACACAAGGAAGGTTGACGGAGCGTTGATGGCTATGAGATGTATTTTGAGTCATGGGTAATGTGGTAATTTTATTTTCAACTGAATTTAGGAATATGTGGTTGATTTTGAATTTTTTTGAATTTTGAAAAGAATATGTGGTAGAAATTGGATAGAAATTGTATTGAAAAATGTGCAGAACAAAAAACTGGATTTGAAAATAAGAAAGAACAGAGAACAATTGCAGAATTCATTTCCAAATACATATCTTATTTTTGTTTTCAAAATTCCAATTCTAGAAAACATTTCCAAACGCATATCTTGTTTTTGTTCTCAAAATTCCATTTCCAGAAAACATTTCCAAACGCATATCTTGTTTTTGTTCTCGAAATTCCATTTCCAGAAAACATTTCCAAATGCATATCCTGTTTTTGTTTTCAAAATTCCATTTTCAGAAAACATTTCCAAACGCATATCCATTACCTAAAATACATTCTCCGAATCCATGAAATTCATTTTCCAAATCATTTTGGAAACAAAAACACTAGAAACAAGAAAGAACACACCCTAACCCATTACTTATAGCCTATCTCATCGATGAGCACGATCATCGGAAGAAAATAACTTATCTCTTTATATCGCGGGTGCTCAAAACATAAAAAATGATCAAAGTATATTCTCATTTTAATGTTAGAACCACGATACTCCTTTATATAATAATCTCATTACTTAAGTAATTTACAAATTAATTCTTGTAACTTACAAGCCATAAGTTCTTAATAAAAATATGAACGTTATAAATAATAAGTGTTGTAACTCATATTTTTATTATATTTGTAACTTATAAAATTAATCTCAAAATAAATTTTGTAACTAATGTTGTAAATGTTTGTTTTAAACATTTTATATCCAACAGTCTCCCACAAAAGATTTAAAACTTTAAAGCTTTATAAAATAAAATATTTAGACAAAAATACTCATAAAATAAAAACTATATATAAAGAGCAACCTTCTGTTATGTAATAGGTATAGATACCTTTTCGGTTTGAACCTACATTTAGTGTTGATAGTATCTATTTGAGAAATCTAAGTGAACAAAATCTTGAACTCGATTTTTTAACCAAACTTCAAACTATCACACCCATAATATCGACGAAGACATGGTTTTAGGTGGTTAGCGCTATTAATAGCCATACGCTTAGTCTTGATTCTTATGAGAGTTTTAGAGAATAACCTAATTTTCATTGTCGTGGCCCTCACGACGCTCTTACTTCGGTTAATCGTCAAAAGGTATATGTGACTTATATCTCGCAAGAGTATATAGCCTTTGGACTCATTTAGGATAAATATCCTTCACAATATTACATATAACAAGCACTTTATCATAGAGATGAGCATAATCATATCTCCCATAAGATATGTCAATATAGTTGTGCTTAACAAGTCACGCAGTACGGATTGTTCCTACCTATTGAACCTTTTTTATGGGATCTCCAATAACAAAGATTGGGTTACTTCCTTAGGCAACTCTCTTTGGTCTTAAGCACATTCCCCTCGACAATGTAATCAATTAATTAAATAACATATTGAAATTCTTCATAAATTTTGTACTCCACTTAATTTCAACTTTGAGAACTTGTCTCCCATTTTTAATAATTGATTCCACTAGCTACTTTTAATATGATAAAATTAACTCTTGCAAAATCATGTCAGAGTGCATAAAAATAATATAAGTGAAGCTTAGAATGTTATTGAGAAATATCCAATCACCAAAAACTTAAAAATTCTTAAGTAATAACATTTTTAAACTCATACAAAAAAAATTAGTAATCATATCATACTTTATAATATCACATTTTCCCCATAATATCATAAAAATATTAACAACCATAATAAATAGAAAACCCCCCACATTAAGATATTTTAATGCACTAACAATAATTTCACAAAATAATAATGCTGTAATTTGTCAAAGTTTTAAAACCATGGAAATAAAAAGTCAACTCATATAAGTATTGTCCAAAGATTAATAACTAAAAATTTGAAACCTCTTAAAAATTGAAACCCCCACATTACAAAATATTTATTACCACTCTCACGTTAATAAGATATTTATTACTACACTAGCAAATATAATATATAACTCATATATATTTAATAATAATTATTAACATTTATATCATAATTTTATTCAATGTAACCACATAAGTTATCAAAATAAATAAATAATATTTTTAACATACTTTTGTAATCAATTATTAGATAATATTATCTAATATGAATGATAACCACAATAATCTATGAATTAATAGCTCACCACCTTGCATATAAATTTCTAATAAACACATGAAAATGCGTAATAAAAAATTTAATACATGCAAGTAACATAAAAATTGAATTCTTAATCAATTATAATAATATACAATAAAGGCTAATAATTATCTAGCTCTAAAATAATGACACTCTTAATTAGTAACATATAAAATTAATTAAATCATGAATAATATATAATAGATATCAGGGGTAAGGATTTCCATCATTGAAATACTTATTAGACCATAATAAAACTATTAAAAGGTCTTAATAATAAAACCACTACATATTACAACTCATTTATATTCTTTGAAAATAAAAATAAAATTTTAATAACTAATCACATACCAAGAACGAATCACTATTACTTGTAACATCTATAGCTTATAACCACAATTTCAATAAAAAACAAATAGATATAATATCTCTTCATAAATGAAACATTAGATATATACATTTATCACTAATATATTCATAACTAAGAATTTGAGATGATAAAAATTCTTACTAACCATATTAATATATCCCTTATGCTGTAAATCGAACTTAATTAATAAGTAAATGCTCGTTACTATCTTATTTCAAAGCCTACGATAAGCTAATTATGTAAGGACAAATCATATTAAAATGTGATGTATATAACACCAAAGTTTACTAAACTTATTCATATAAGAGTTACTAGTTAATCCATACTCATCTTACACTTAATCACAAATAAAAAACATTGATATAAATATAATTTATATGGTTGAAGTATAGAATAAAAGAACAGCATCTTTATTTACCTCCATGTCTTTAACTTAATAAAGATATTTATTTGCTTGTCTTGTAAAATAAAGAAATAATTGGAAAGCAAGTTACACAATGAAGCCACAATCTAATACCAAGAAGACTAGATCTGCAAGAGAATACCAATCATTATATATTCAATATCCAAAGAAGCTTCAAATATTTGAAATTGGCTCATATCAGTAACTAAATTAATTTTATGTTCTAAACTAGATATGCATTTTTAGTTCTTCATTGCAAGGAAAAATAAAAAGATTTTATACATGCAAGTATATATGACAATATAAACTAGAATAATTCACTAATCATATATAGCATAATAAGGCTAGCTATATTCAAATTATGAACAAAAATATAAATCATGATAGAGTAAAGATCGATAGAATATATTATATGATAAGCTAGCAAACAAATAAAACAATTAGCAAAATCCATTACACTTGTGATTCATTCATATTCATTAAAATATAAATAAAATATAGATGAAGCTAATAGCTATATAGATGCTTATAGCCGCGAATCTAATAAGAAGTAGAATGTACAAACTATTATGAACTAGTTTATGCAACATAAGCAATCAAAAAGTAAAAGCATAAATATATGCAACCAATTAATATTAACCAAATAATTAACCAATCATATGAGATACTCTGTGGCTTTAGATTGTTCGAAATATTTATAATAAATTTAAATATAACAAATAAAACAATAATAAACAATAACAAATTAAATTAAATAACATTTATAAAGTAGAACATAGATAAGAAATGTAAGGCTTGAGCACTTGGGAAGCATGTTAAAGGCATTGTCATAAAACCAAAGAGTACTCCTCTCATGCGGGTCATATCAGTACTCAATGGCTCCATGATAGAACCCATTGCTCACAGCCTATCTCCTTGATGAGCACAATCATCGGAATAAAATAACCTATCTCTATATGTCGCGATTGCTCAAAACGTAGAAAATATTCAAAGTATATTCTCATTATAATGTTAAAACCATGAGACTCCTTTATATAATAATGTCATAGTATAGGTAACTTACAAATTAATTCTTGTAACTCCCAAGCTATAAGTTCTCAATAAAAACATGAACGTTACAAATAATAAGTGTTGTAACTCATGCTTTTATTATATTTGTAACTTATGAAATTAATCTCAAAATAAATTTTGTAACTCATAACGTAAATGTTTGTTTTAAACCTTTTTATCTCTGACACAAAGAGTCATACAGTTGTTGTATACATATAGCAGCTTTATTGACCGTCGAATTACAGGGTTATATTAAGTATCCCATCCAATGACTTTCCTCTGTTAGGCTATTGTTTACAAGTTTTACCTACAACCTGGCATCTCGGGAGCATTCATCTTCGGTCCTTGGATCATCTCTCTCTGATTTCCTCTCATCTTGACATAAAACAAAAGCCCTAGAGACCTACTAATCAATTTCGCCTTATCAACAATCAATTTTCTTACAAATTACTTGCTGAAGGAATTAGATTAGAGAGAGGTGAAGAAAAACCTAGAACTCTAATTCACCACCCTGGGGGATTGTTAAAAGGGGTTAGGGGCAGCATCCCCCCAGGGCCTAGGTTAGGATATCTCAGGTTATCCTTAAACCAGGCTAGGCCGGTTCCCACCCACTCAACAATCCCCCATTTTCGAGGTATGGAGCCATCGTCACCTCAGGTATAGCGTGGTGCTCAGAGGTTTGGTTTATCTAGGTTATGGCGACTATGCTTTCATCTAGGTCCCTCCCAAACAGCTCATAACCCTCCCTAGTGTCCGAGTAGAAGCTTGACCGAGTAAAAGCCTCAAGCTTCTACTCAATCATTGCCGTCTTGTCTTCTGTGAAGGTTCTGAATTTATTTGTTGAATTAATTTTGGTTTGCATGTTAGGATTTGTAAATTAGGATTTGTTGTTTTGCATCTGTTTACTCTATTTCCAAAATAGCAGAATATTCTGTCAATTAGCTTCGAATATTCAATTTGCCTACCAAGAAATTCATTAACTACCACATGTTTGCACTTTCATTTTATAGCTTTTCAATTTTTATGATTTACTTAAATGAGTTCAATTCATTGCATGGATTAGCCAATTGGCCAATCATTTGATTATTACATTTGCAATAGGTTAATATATGAAACAGAAAACCAACCAAAAAGGAAAGTTTGAATTGATTTTGAGCAAGCAGTTAACACAGAGGTGATTGAAACATTTTCTTGATGCCTTACTAGTTTGTTCTATTTCCGAGAGGATTAGAAACTCAGTTCATTGATAATTGGCAAAAGTAGGTCTAAATTACAAGTTGTAATGATGGTTTTAGAATAATTGAACTGTATGAGTACATATATAGAGCTGACTAACAAGGCAAGAATTAAAGGAATTATTAGGTGACATTTATATCTTATAGCTGATTGATAGTCTGCATCAAACTACTTTAGCTCAATTTTATTTCTACTTTTGTCTATTCCATATGAAATCATATTATTCTCCTAACATGTTTGGAGCTTTAGTTAAAGTCTCAAATATATTTAAATAATAGTGTATAGTGAACGTAGATATATTCAGATTCATAAACAAAGTGAAGCCCTACTGCCACAATGAGTAGCCTTACACAGATGCAAATTTATAATGGTGTGCATATGTAATAACCATGCAATAAAATTTAGTTACAGTTAATTTTCTCTTTGGGTGTTGCCTCACTAATTTGCTTGTGCAATGACTTTGCATATCAAAAAAATCTTACAAGCACAAACGAAAGTGTTGGTGATGGCTTGGATATCAGCTGTTTTTCAAATTCTACGTGCTTCTTTTTTCTTTTTCTTAATATTAAAGGTTAGATGGAGGTTTATAGCTGGGGCAGCAATCACTGTAAATTCAGTGTAGTGGCTTCTAGCTATTAGACAATTATTGTATTATTACAAGTAAAGAAGTCTGCTTTTGGCACTCGGCTTGCACCTAAACGTTACAAAGTTGAAGACCCGAGAAAGAGATAACGTGTGACAATGTTGACACTAGTTTTCTTTAGGACCTAGATACTGGAGATTGCATGCCCTACTCTCTTGAATAAGGAATAATAATGCTGAAAAATCTATCATATTATTTATATTTTATGAGCTATATTCTAATATGTAAAGAGCATTTTGAATGCACTACAACAAAATAAGGTTTTTACTGCGTCTGTTTACCGTAGGCCTTCAAAAATGCAGTAAAAATTAAAATTTTACGGCGGGCCATGAAGCCCGCAGTAGAAATTATGAATTCTACTGCGTTTTTGGAGGCCCACAGTAAAAAAAAAACTGTAATATAATCTAATTTTTTTATTTTGTTATAAGACGCACCAACCAAACCCTAAAATACCTTACCACCAAAAGCCTCCTAATCCCACCAAACCAAGCAACCACCACCACCACCACCACACCTTCAATACTCCCTTCCAAACCCCTCTACCCTCCCTGTCGCCACAACCACGAGGGTTCTGACTCCAGCTTTGGCTCTGACTACGACTACATCAGAGCCGACATCAACTGTCCCCGTTGCAGCTTCGAGTTCACCGTCCTCTTCTCTAACCTTCCGTTATCATTAACGAACAGCGAGATGGGTGTTTATCAGGCCGTTAACTTCTGTCCAAGGTGTAAGATGGCGTTCTATTTTGGGTCGTTTAAGCTGGAGTTGCTGGAAGGGATCTTTATTGGGCTAGGAAAGATCAAGGGCGACGAGAAGGAGAAGGAGAAGGAGAAGAAGAAGGAAGACGTGGTTGAAATCGGGGGGAAAGAGTGTGGGGAAAGTAGAAGTTTTGATTTGCCGACACTCAAGGAGATTTATAAAAGCCTTGATGAGTTTGTGATCGGGCAGGAACGAGCCAAAAAGGTTTGGTGGTTGTTTCTGATAATTTTTAGAGTTTGGGACTTCTTTGTAATTTTCCCTTTTAATACTGGAGTTTATGTGCATTTGGGCGGCACTATGCTGCTGGGTACCAGCCAGTTTCAGCTCGGAGATGGTAGCATTGATCAAATAACATGTTACTAAAATTTGTTCATGCTATTTAGTGAGAAATATAACAACCTGCAGGTAAACATGTCCCTGTTCTCACTTACCGTTGCTTTGAATGTTCTTGAATATTTGTCAAACATGTCCATGCATAGACTTGTAGCTGATCTGATTTCCTTAATTTCCTTCATAGGGATTTCTTGTTTTTATTTCTTTAATAAGATTCGAAGTTTTATTCTTCTTGTCCATTGTTGGGCAGATGAATGCGCTGAAAGGACTAGGATTGGATATGGCAAAGGGAACTGTTATTACTGAAGGACCAGTCAAACAAACAAAATTCTTCATTACACGATTGTGAGTAATTCCTGAACTCAAATTGAAAATTTTACTAGTTTTCCAGGCAAGTTGAATGTTTTATCATCTTTTCATCTGCCTAGTTAGCGATGAATTTTTTCAAGCTTCTATGCTCATAGTCTTCCATCATTGGAGATCAGCTTTTAAATTAGTTCAACTATGGTTTGTGTCCTTTTGTTGTGCATAATTTTCTTGAATAATGAGTACTCTTTAACAGATAGTCATAAACGTCTTATCTTTCTTCACTCTAATTGAGCCATTGACTTCCTGAATACAAGTTGAGACAGGTCTTGCAGTCAATTCCTAAATTTTAAATGATTTGAATGGATTGAACCAATCAGATCTCCCATTTAATCAGTCTTATTATTGCATGTTACCTCATAAAATCTGTAGAAGTTTATCCGAGTGGTTGTTCCATACCCTTCTTCTTGTCTTTCTTTGGTTTTGAAATTTTATGTTTTTGATGTGTTCCCTTTTAAATTAGAAGTTGTTCCATAAGACATTCAAAGTATTATATGAAATTGGCAAAATTTCCAATACTAAAATCTGAATCATTACATCAGCTCAATTTAAGAGCCAAATTATCAATGTTATTTGTTTTGCAAATTCTTAGCACTTCGTCACTGATTTTTCTTATGCTAGAGATACTGGGCACAAAGTTGAAGATCCTGATACGTTGGAGAGAATCTGACTTACCGTGATTAACAATCTCCTGAAGTATCATCTAGTATGTATGCTAAGTTGAAACCTTTATATTCTTGTCTTTGCATTTCTCTCTCTCTCTCTTTGTGGGAGTGGGTGAAGTAAAAAATTCTCCTAGTGAATCTTGATTGTTTCTCCTTTGTTGCTAGGAATCTAATGAGCAACTTGCTATGGGTGAGGCATTTGGAATAAAAGCTCCTGTGAAAAAGGTAGTCTTTCTATAGATTATTTCAGCTTAGCAAATGATCTTTTGTCATAATTTGCTTTATTAGTTCTTTTGTGTTTTCTGTATGATGGATTCATTATAAATGAACTGCCTCTGCTGACTTTTTGAGTTTCTACAGTGCCAACTAACATACAGATTATATGGTGTAAGAGCTAGTAATCATTGCTTCAGAGGAAGAAAAACTCATGGTGCTCTGCCGAAGCATGATTCTTGTGTGTGAAAAATTAATAGAAAAGAGATAATCTAGATCCAGAGAATATGAGTTTTATCTTCTCTTTTGAGAATATTAGAAACCTGAGGTGATAACTCTGCCTGCAAATTAAAGCGGCAAGCCTGCTGTTATTTGTGTTTTTCCAGATTATGCGAATGCATCTCTCTTTGTAGTTGCTCCATGTCTACGCAGTTTTATTTGCTTTGGTTAAGTAAACTACTTTGTCAACATTGTAAATTCACTCGTTTCTCTTAAGAAAGTACTTTTTGGTGTGTAATTATGCATAAAATATTAAATGGTGTATGGTTATTGGCTTTGTTTTCTTTTTCTATGATGTGCTTTATCTTTTATAATGTGCCCGGTTAAGTGATGCGTTCAAAACTAGCAAGTATACTAGTCACACAAGTAATAAAGTGATAATTAGATATCATTCCCACAAGGATTGATTCTAATTGAATTTGTTATTCAAAAGCAACAACAGAATAAATGGGGGGGTTTTGTTGATGGATTAACTAAATGAAATATTAATGTAAATGCACAACAACACAACACAAAGTAAAATGGAGTGAAAAATCAATGAGAGACACTTGGTTAAGGGTTCTTTCTCTACCACAAAATATGAATTTGTGAATTAACATAGAATTGTCATCCAATTACAGCAAGTTATCAACCGTAGATAACAACAAGCTCTGTTACCCCAATCTTTCCTTACTTTGTTGTTAAATAAAACAAGTTGTTTATTTAATCTCTATCCATTAAACAACCTAGAATAAGCTCTCTGAGTTTAATTCAATGGAAGCATTATGAAAAGAAAGACAGGTTGATCTAAGCAATAATCACATAGGTTCGGATTATTTAACCTAGGTTGTATTTTCCAATTGCAATCTCTGATCACTATTTTGCTACTAATGATTGGAAATTCAAGACAATTACGGATCAAGATTTCTAATCTAGTAATAGACAACAACCAGATTATATTCAGTTGGCCACTCCAAATACAATCAGCAAGCAATCATAAGCATTAGATATGGGAAAATACAAGCAACTTCAATTAGAGAATTGGATAACAACTTCTTGCACAATCAACTCACAAAAACCATATCAGGGCTTTGAAATCACCCTCAACCAATTCAGATTCAGTTACACATGTTTAAGAACGTGGTAAATACAATACAACATGGAGACATTCCAGAAAATGAAAGGGAAGGGAAAAACTTAGCAAATTTGATGTAATTCTCTTTGATTGTAGTTCTTCCTCTTTCCAAGCTTCCTTTCTCCTTCAAGAACTCCAAGAGATGAAAGAATTCCAGAGCTGCAGCCTCCACCACGTTCTCCCCTCTTCAAGTTATCAAAATAAAACCCTAAAATGTGTTTAAATACTCTGCTACAGTAACTTGCTACAGTGCCCCGTATTATACATGCTACAGTGATTGTGGAATTACATTTCTATACATTCTCACACTGTTTTGATTACAACTTTTGGTACACTGAATGGATTTATAAACCGTAAATTTCTCCAGAAAATAGGCTTCGAGAGCTTTCCAACGGTATATAGCATGTCATCGGGTTCATTGTATATCAATACAATTAAATCCGAGAAGATCACTTGACTAGCAGAGGTGAAAATGAAGGGTTTTACTCAATTTTTATGCAAGTTGCTCCAAAACTCCTACAAACATCAAAACCACACAAAAACATGAAAATATCAAGGAATATAGCAAAGAAACATAGACGAATTGATATGAGAGTAATACATTAAGCTCAACAATTAAAGCCTAATAAGGAAATATGTGGTTTCAAAGAGCATATTCTTTGTTGTCTTGTTTGCAATAGGTACTTTTGAATTGTCCTTTGAATTGCCTTTGAATTGTTTTGAATTGTCTTTTGCAGATATCTTACAAAGAGCCGCGTGGAAAGGATGCTTCTTGTGAGTTAAACAAATCTAAAGTTGCAAATTTTTGTGAGCCATACTAGAAGAATTCTCCATTGGCGAATCAATACAAGGCATTCAACTTTGGGAGTCAAGATTATTACAAAGTATTGAAGTCAGGTTAGTGACTGCTCCACAACTTCCCTCCACATTGCTTTATTTGAGTAGCACATAGTTTGTCTGTTCTTTAATTTGTAAATTTGATTTTGAATAGTATATGCTACTTGCAATTTGTATTTTGATCGATCCTAGAATGAGTCTCTAGCACGAAATAATAAATAGGTACCTGCTGTGCTTTCGAAAATAATGACATGAACTTGTGCTCTTTTACAGCTATTCGATGATGGTTTTTGTGAGCTAGAGAAGTTCAAGATGGAGTAATATCAAGGGTGAATGAGAATCCATCATATATGAGTCAATCAAAGTCATTGAAGTGTAACAAGAAATTGGACTAGGGTTCAAACCTCTCTGGCTCCCATGTGTATTTCTCAGTCATTTGACAAGAAAATAAATTGGCATCGGCTTTCTCTCAGTCCGACATGGCGTTTTGTAGCACAGCAAGTAGCTACATGTCATCCACTAGTCATGGAGACAAATGATGTATCGTTTACATTTTGTAAAGAGTATTTCATTTGGTATTTGGTATATCATAATATTTGAATGAATAAAAAGTTTCTAATTCCATATTAATATTTTCTTAGAGAGATTTAATTCGTGATGGATAGTTAGCTATGTGTCAAGCTTTGAACCATCTATTTCTCTAACAACATCATTTAATGAAAGCAATTTCAAATTGGAGAATATATATGCTAAACAAATGAATTAATACTTTTTACTGCGATAAATTTAACGGCGGGCCACCCGCCTACGGTAAAAAAATTTTCACCACACAACGAATTTTTACCGCAGGCTACAGCCCTTTTACTGCGCCATTTTATAAGGCAGGCTTAAACTGCCGTAGGTCTGCTGTAGAAGGCTTTTTACCACGGTTTGGGCCGCGGTAAAAGGCCCATTTTCTTGTAGTGATGAATGTTAATAGAAGAGAAATCTTAGTTCTAATCACTTGAAAAATTATCTATATGTTATGAGCTATATTCTAACATGTAAAGAAGAATTTGGATGAATTTTAATAGAAGAGAAATCTTAGTTCTAATCACTCGAAAAATGTAATCTATGTTTAAAGGTTGTGGGATAGTGAGTTTTGGAATCCAAAAACTGCCTGGGAGTTGATCCTTTTTTACTAGTTTTCCACCATACACTTGGTTAATCTAATGTTAATTATGATGAAATTTTTTAAACTGCTAATATCTTTCTTGTTTCGAATAGAAATAAGGCACATACAAAGGAAATAAATTTAATGCTATCTGTCTCTTCTTTGGTTATTAGGCTTAGGGATTTTTGCCATCAAAATTTGATTGTGACTATGCCTATGTAGGTCATCATTGTCTGTTAATATGACTTCTTTATGAATCATTTTAGGTTCTTTGAGTTTGATATTGCTTTTTCTGTTTTCATTTTTTATGTTGTCTCCTTCGTTTATGACTTTGTTAATTAGTACTGATTCAATATATTATCAGGTTAATTGAATGTATGCTTCCCTACCCTATTATAGGTATTCATCTTATCTTATTTCAGTTTGCTATTCTTCTTATTGCTCTGGATTAGTTAATTACTATAGGAAATATGTTGTTGGTGATATCATTATTTGGCCTATTGTGTTCTACCAGATTTTTATTTTCTTGCTTTATTCATCTCTCATTCGTCAGATTTTTATTGATATTGCTAATGACAAAAAGCCTAAAGATGAATCTTGTCCATGGTTAACGTTAAAGTATGTTGCATATTTAACATGTAAGAAAGTAGCTAGCTAATAATGCAATATTTCTCATATGAATTGAATTTGCTTATGTCAAGTTTCAGTAATCTATCAGTTCTCGTGTCTATAAAAGCATGATGAAGATCTATTCTAAAAACAATTGATATCTTTGCAATCTTTACACTCTTTTTTCCCATTCATCGCTATTTGGAGTGTGTAATTGATGCGTTCGAAACTAGCAAGTATACTAGTCGCACAAGTAATAAAGTGATAAGTAGATATCGTTCCCACGAGGATTGATTCTAATTGAATTTGTTATTTCCAGCAACAATAAACTAAACATGGGGGGATTTTTGTTGAATGATTTACTAAATGAAATAAGAATGCAAGTAAAGAATAACAAAACAGAAAGTAAATTTGAATGAAAAATCAATGGGAGAAAGCTGGTTAAGGGATCCTTCTCTACCACAAGATATGGATTTGCGAATTAATCGTAGAATTGTCATCCAATTACAGCATTGAAGTTATCAACCGTAGATAACAACAAGCTCTGTTATCCCAATCTTTCCTTACTTTGTTGTTAAATAAAACAAGCTCTTTATTTAATCTCTATCCATTAAACAACCTAGAACAAGCTCTCTAAGTTTAATTCAATAGAAGCATTACGATGAGAAAGATAGGTTGATCTAAGCAATAATCACACAAGTTCGGATTATTTAACCTAGGTTGTATTTTCCAAGTGCAATCTCTGATCACAATTTTGCTACTAATGATTGGAAATTCATGACAATTACGGATCAAGATTTCTAATCTAGCAATAGACAACAACAGATTATATTCAGTTGGCCATTCCAAATACAATCAGTAAGCAATCATAAGCATTAGATATGGGAAATACAAGCAACTTCAATTAGAGAATTGGATAACAATTTCTTACACAATCAACTCACAAAATCCATATCAAGGGCTTTGAAATCACCCTCAACCAATTCAGATTTAGTTACACATATTCAATCAGAATAACAAATACAATACAGAGAAATTCCAGAATTGAAAGGAAAGAAAGAACTTAGCAAATTCTTTGAAAATCTTCTTTGTAGATGAATCTTCTTGGAATTGTAGTTCCTCCTCTTTCAAAATCTTCTTTCTCCTTCAAGAACTCCAAGGGATGAGAGAAATCCAGAAATGCAGCCTCCTCCCACGTTTTCCCCTCTTCAAGTTATGAAAATAAAACCCTAAAATGTGTTTAAATACTCTGCTACAGTAACCTGCTACAGTGTCCCGTATTATACATGCTACAGTGATTTGTGGAATTACATTTCTATACTTCTCACACTGTTTTGATTACAACTTTTGGTACACTGAATGGATTTATAAACCGTAAATTTCTCCAGAAAATAGACTTCGAGAGCTTTCCAACGGTATATAATATGTCATCGGGTTCATTGTATATCAATACAATTAAATCCGAGAAGATGGTTGACTAGCAGAGGTGAAAATGAAGGGTTTTACTCCATTTTTGTGCAAGTTGCTCCAAAACTCCTACAAACATCAAAACCACACAAAAACATAAAAATACCAAGGAATATAGCAAAGAAACATGGACGAATTGATATAAAAGTAATACATAAATAGACACCTATCAAATTCCCCACACTTAGACTTTGCTAGTCCTCGAGCAACTAAAATGATACGAAACAAAACTAAACCGAAACAGAATCAAAGAAAAATTAAAACACACCAATGCTTCAACTTGCAAATAGGCCTCAAAGATTGTACTTAATTATAACCCAAGGAAAACTTCAAAATAATGCACTTGATCAAGAATTTTATCTCAAAAATTAGTTTCGCTTCACTTCAATTCCTCAAGTGTGTGTGTGTAGAGCCATTCTCACCTAATCACTTGTAACCCGGATGAGTTTATGCATAAAAATGAATCATATTTAATATTGAAGATGTGTGTATAAATGAACTCCATAGGCCTGCTTTTCAAGTCACTCTCCACTAATGTAGACATGCACAACACCAAGGATCAAGTAGGACTTTATTAAGCTTGTAACGTTTGGCTTGGGTGAAGGTATGATAAAGGATAATAATTAGGCTCAAATCACCCACAAACACATAAAATCATTCAATATTATGTGGAGCTCAAGCCCATGACATAAAAAATTCATTCTTATTCATCAAATGATTCTCCCAAACTTATTCAAAACACTCGAACTCTTTTTTTTTTCTTTTTTCCTTTTTCCTTTTTTTTGTAGAAAGCAAAAGAAACTACACCCCCACACTTTGTTGTTTCATTCTTTTTAAGAACGCCCAAGGGTATAGAACTCTTTTTTTTCTTTTTTTTCTTTTTTTTTTTAACTGCAATTCCACTCCCCCACACTTAAACAATACATTGTCCTCAATGTTTAAGTACGTGGAAGATAAGTACAGATTTTTTTTCTCTTTTTTTTTTTTTTACAAACATAATAAAACTCACTTGCATTGCTCATGGCATAATCCAACCTCCTCTAACTTCCCAAAACCAGAACATAGCTCAAAATGTAATTGCGAATGATTTACATGCTCATAGGTAAAGGATAAACTGTTTGGAACAAATTCAATTTGAGGTTAGGAAATCTTTTAGTGAGTTAACAAAGAAAAAGGTTTACAAAGGCTCAAAGGGGTAACTAGGGATCAATTTCAGTCAAGGTTGGCTCTTAAGGCTCAAACGGTCCAAAGATGGCCTAAATCATTTCCTAATGTTGCACAGCTAGGATTTCGCCTCGAGTGACCATCAAACAAGTTCTAGAATTCATTGAAATCTGGAGAAACACTTAAATTACATAAACTTTCTCTAAGTGAACAAATAACTCAGTGATAATAGCTCAGTGCTCAATGTTGCGCAAGGAATCAAAAGCAAAGCGAAAAACCAATAAACATTTCAAGCACACAGATCCATGCATCATTTATCATTTTCCAAGAGTTATTCTTAATTCAATCATTATCTTATCATCGACCCACAAAATGCAAGAAAAGAGGTACGTGGCGTTGTTACACCTGAGTCAAGATTGTATATTTCAACAATCCTTAGGACCAGTAGCCCGCAGACTTAAGGTTTCCAGCCTATATACCTTTATTATGAAAGAACAAAACAAGAAACAAGACACTTCAAACAACATGAAATAAACAAACTACAGATTTATTGAGAGAGAATGCGTTTCAAGAGTTAAGAAAACTCCATATTCTGCCATTCTCAGGTTTTTCCACAATTGTTTTTTTGAATCGAAACTGATAAAGATAAAAACACATAACAACTCTAAATTACGCAAAACTAAACTCACTCATAAAATAAACAAGTTCAACAAGTCAGCAAACAAAAACAAGTTAGTTAGAATGGGTCTACAAAGTTTAGAAGTTAGCCTCCTTATTCAGCCATTATGGATTGAAGAGATCCAGAATGCGTTTCAAGAGAACTTGAACTTTTTAAGCCACCACTCTAAAAACCGAGATTAGAAAATATTACCTGGGACGAAAGAAATAACCTGAAAAAGCTCAAAAGAAATGACATGAAAAATCTCAAATAAACACACTAAAAGAAAGCAAACAAAAACGAAGCAAACCAGCAAATAGAGATTACAGATGGAGGGTTAAATCCAGTTGACGCCTTTTGTTGCCTTCTCCAAACCAATTTATCCGAGCCATTGTTGGATCAGGTGAATAGACGAATTCTTGTAGTTTGTCAATTAACTCTCCTGCAGTTGAAGCTGTAACCAGCATTTGCCTTGCTGACGGTGAGATGAAATTTTTTCTACAGCTTGATCAAGAAAGGACAACAAACCATTAAAAAAATTATTAACATTTAACAAACCAATGGGTTTCCGATGGATGTTTAGCTGTGCCCAAGAGGTGATTTGAAATATCTCCTCTAATGTACCATAACTATCAGGCAAAGCTATAAATGCATCGGACTTAACAACCATATGTGCAATACGCTCATTGATGCGTTCGAAACTAGCAAGTATACTAGTCGCACAAGTAATAAAGTGATAAGTAAGATATCGTTCCCACGAGGATTGATTCTAATTGAATTTGTTATTTCCAGCAACAATAAACTAAACAGGGGGGGATTTTTGTTGAATGCTTTACTAAATGAAATAATAATGCAAGTAAAGAATAACAAAACAGAAAGTAAATTTGAATGAAAAATCAATGCGAGAAAGCTGGTTAAGGGATCCTTCTCTACCACAAGATATGGATTTGCGAATTAATTGTAGAATTGTCATCTAATTACAGCATTGAAGTTATCAACCGTAGATAATAACAAGCTCTATAACCCCAATCTTTCCTTACTTTGTTGTTAAATAAAACAAGCTCTTTATTTAATCTCTATCCATTAAACAACCTAGGAACAAGCTCTCTGAGTTTTATTCAATGGAGCTTAGGATAAAGAAGATAGGTTGATCTAAGCAATAAACACACAGCTCAGCTCGATATTTAACCTAGGTTATATTCTCCAATTGTATCTCTGATCACAAATTTTGCTACTAATTATTAGAAATTCAAAACATCTAACGGATCAAGATTTCTAGTCTAGCAATAAGTCACAAACCAGATATATTCGTTGGCCACCTCAAATACAATCAGCAATCAATCCACAAGCATTAATATTGGGGGGTGGGGGGGGGGGAGAATACAAGCAACTTCACTTAGAGAAATTGGATAACAACTTCTTGCACAATTAACTCACAAAAACCATATCAGGGGCTTTGAAATCACCCTCAACCAATTCAGATTCAGTTACACATGTTTAAGAACGTGGTAAATACAATACAACATGGAGACTTCCAGAAAATGAAAGGGAAGGGAAAAACTTAGCAAATTTGATGTAATTCTCTTTGGATTGTAGTTCTTCCTCTTTCCAAGCTTCCCTTCTCCTTCAAGAACTCCAAGAGATGAAAGAATTCCAGAGCTGCAGCCTCCACCACGTTCTCCCCTCTTCAAGTTAAGAAAATAAAACCCTAAAATGTGTTTAAATACTCTGCTACAGTAACGTGCTAACAGTGTTTCGTATTATAACATGCTACAGTGATTGTGTGAATTTACATTTCTACACTTCTCACACTGTTTTGAGATTACAACTTTCTGTACAACTGAAATGGATCATAAACCGTAAATTTTCTCCAAAAAGTAGACTTCGAGAGCTTTTCAACGGTATATGATCTGTC
>SNVD02005228.1:0-21791 GCA_013180625.2 Boswellia sacra
GTCAAGGTTAGTTTAGTTATTAACTAAAATGCATCAAGTGCGATTCAAACCCTTTTCCTCTTTAATAGAATTGAGTTCAATAATAGTGTTTTAACTATTCAACCAAATCTATTTGTATTATGTTTTCAAGGAAGAATATATAATATAAATAATTTTTTTGAAAAATATTTATAAATATATATATATATATATATATATATATATATACATACTTGACGGTTCAAATATGGGCCAAACGAATATGTAATATTCAATACCATTCCCAAAAACTTGACAATAATAAACCGTCAAATATAGGCTAAACGAATATGTGATATTTGATAGTATCATTTAATAAACAGTCAAATATGAGTTAAAAATTTTGTAATATTTGACATTAACAAACAGTCAAATATGAGTTCTGCATCAAAAACGGACAAACAGTCAAATATTTGACGGTCAAATATGACCACAAATATTTGTCTGCAAAAAAAGAGTCAAATATAAGCAAAAAATTGTCATATTTGACAGTGTCCAAACGGTCAAGTATTAAGAATTTTATTTACAACAATATTTGTCTGTCGGAAAAGAGTCAAATATTACTCTATGCTGAGATACTTGATGGTTAAAAGCAATCAAATATGTAAAAATTTCGACCGTTATGTTCATAATATTTGAGGGTTACTGTCAAATATTATTAACAATAATTTAAAAATTTTGACCGTTACTTTTGTCATATTTGACGGTTTATGTCAAATATTTATTCCATAAACTGTCAAATAATGCTAAAAATTTGAATTTCAAAGGTATATAAACTTGACTATTTCATAGGAGTCAAATATGCTATAGTGAATATTTGACTGTTTGACCAATGGTCAACTATTATCATATTTGACGATGACATATATGACACTAACCGTCAAATATTATCATATTTGACGGCTAAAAACAGTCAAATATTAGCTTTAATATTTGACGGCTAAAAATAGTCAAATATTAGCTTTTTTCTTGTAGTTGTGCAAACCGTAGTTGAAAACAATCAAAATTCATATAACAAAAATATATAGGCATCATATAATCTTTTTATAATGGAGCATGTATCAGAGCAATGGATAAACATAAATAATTTTTGTTATTTTATCACTTAATCCAATTGAGTGATCAACTTGAACATGCTTCTTACACACACAAAAGTTAACTCAATGTGAATTTTCTGAATGAATACAGTGGCTTTCACACATGTATAGAGGTAGCCCTTTTCCATTTGGGTGAGTGACCTCAACATATTTCCAAGATACATTGAAGTTACTCTCAATGGATGGCTTTCACACATCATACACCGGTAGCCCTCTCCGTATTTCATATGTAATTACCAGCAAAATTATACCAATAAAACAGTTCAAGCATGCTTTAAATATAAATAGACTAATGATGCTACAAATATAAACAACATAACTAAACACTGTTATAATTCAAGTAACTAATAGGTTTCAATGTCCTCTCTTAGTTTTTCATATCTTAGTGTATCTTAGTACTCATATGAACAGGTCAACTAGGTGATTCTCAGATGAAACATGCTCAATACAGATAATCTTTGATTCAACAAGTTTCTAAACAACACCTTTTGTCATCATATGTCTGACCGAAAATTTTCGAACACTTTTAATTTTCTGTCACATGTTTAGAACAAACACAATCACTATTTGAAGAAACATTAAGTGCAGCAACTTTATAGTGAGTTTCATGTTTCTTAACGCAAACCTGTCATGTCTTATGTAACTATCTAAACTGACTTGCCTTTTTCTTTAAAAAATTTTACAATTTATAGCACCTAAGTCTAATTTGACCTTTAACGCCACAAAAATAGCAAGTAAGAACAAATTTTCTTACTTTTTCTGGGTTTGAAATGAAAAAATTCATTGGAGAAGCAAAATTAGTCATATCTTTAAATCTTGAGTTTGAAGTGTTACCCGAATTCGAAGCTTTAACAAACACTGTCTTTGATGTTGAAGCGCCATTCTTTTCATCATACCCCAGACCATGTTTGATGGAGTTATCACGGCCTAAACTCAGAATTTGATCAAGCTTTGTTGAGCCTATCTTGAGTAGATTAATGCACTTGTTTGCCTCATGTAATTATGCAAGAATTTTCTGGATACATTCTATCTTGTGTGTCACAGCAGCTTCCAGTTTTATGGCTTTTTCATCTCTAGATGCTATTTCACTCTTGAGCACTTCTTGTTCATTCTGAAGAGTTTTGATCTGCACTTTCTACATCTCCCACATCTCATAGAGTGCATTATACGCCTCCTGAAGTTCTCCATTAGTATTCAACATCCTTTTCAGCATCTAACTCATAAATGTCAGATCTATTCTGTTCTGTTATGTCAGACATAACATCTTCAAGTATGTTAGACACAGCTATTTGCTCTTTATCTGAAATAGTCCCATTGAATGCTAAAAAATTTTGGAGTCGTCTTCATCTGTTTCTGAGTTATCATCACTCCATGTTACACACAAACTCCATTTCTTCTTATAATTAGGACACTTAATTTGAATGTGCCTAAATCTCTTGCATTCATAACATTGAATACCTTTTCTCTCAAGCTTCTCTTGATTTTTCTCTGCAGGTTCTTTACGAAATTTTTTAGCATCAAAGTTCTCTGAATTTTTCTTCTTGAGATTTTTCTTCATATATTTCACAAAATTCTTTGTCAAATGAGCAAGTTCATCATCAGATTCATCAAGATTTCTGTCATCTTTTTCTCCTTTTTCTAAAGAAGTAGCAAAGGCAATACTCTTTTTCCTCCTTCTTGACTTTAAACCCATCTCATATGCTTGAAGAGACCCAATCAATTCATCAACTCGCAACGAGTTCACATTATTGCTTTCTTCAATAGCTGTGCCCTTAGGCTGAAAATTTTCTGATAAAGATCTAAGTATCTTGCCAACAATTTTAGCCTTAGTATATTTCTCACCAAGTATATAAGCAGAGTTTATAATTTCACAAAGTCTAGTATGAAATCCACAAATGGTTTCTTCTTCATGCATAACTAAGTTTTCAAATTTAAAAGTCAAAGTAAGCAACTTAGATTCTTTAACCCTTTGAGTATCTTCATTCTTTACCTCAAGGATATCCCAAGCTTTTTTTGCAATGGTGCAATTTGAAATTAATCCTAACTATTGAAGGTGGACAACATTAAAAATAACATTGATGCCTTTAAAATTCCATCTAGCTAATCGATATTTAGCTTCACTCCACTCATTCTGTGGTTTCTCAATTTGTTGCCCAGCCTCATTGGCTTTTCTTAGGGGTGTCCAACCATGAACAATGCTCGTCCACACTCTTTCATCAATTGATTTGATGAAAGCTCTCATCTTGACTTTCCAATAAGCATAGTTTGCATCTTCAAGTAACGGTGGTTGAGTGACTGATCCTCCTATCCGAAATCCTTCCATACCTCCCAAAAAAAAAAATCTGATCTACACTAGTATGTCAGTGTGTCTGCTCTTATACCAATTGTTGGGTTTTGCAGCGTATAGAAGTTATGAATAATATAATTGAAAATAATAATGTAAATCGAAATAGGATTTTTACGTGGTTCGGTTATAATCAACCTACATCCCAGGATAACAAGAGTTGCAATCCACTATGTTGTATGATTTTACACTCGACTTAGGACTCTTTACAATGATAGACACCCGCTCACTTACTAACCTAATCTATGAAAACTTGATCAACCCTGATCACAACCATAGTCCTTCACACACTCTTCTGATACTGCTCTTTTTCTGTCACAATTATCTTAACTACATATAGTTAAGAATAACATAACAATCGTAATTGGTATAGACCCGTAACTGGTACAGACACATGTTATTACTCAACTCCCTTAAGCTCACACGATCTATAACAGTTAACCAAAGCCTAATGCTTTGTACAAGACATAAAAAAAAAAAAAAAACGCACTCAAACTTGCTCTTGCTCGCTTGCTCGCTCTCAATTTGTCTTGAATGCGTTAAAAGCCTTCCACCAAAAGCTATGAAGATAGCTTTATATAGTATTTGATATCAATTGCAATCCTTATCATGATCCTATAGAATCTCAATAAAACTCATAAGGAAAGTTTGGATAATAATCAAACATTATAGAAAGTGATAATATACTCTCCTATGTAAACTAGAGTACTTAAATAATATGCTAATCTAATAAGCGATAATTAATACAAATATAAAACTTCCTATTCAACTAAGCTACCAAATCCAAACTTATTCCTATTCAACTAGGATACTACATCAAAACTGATCCTATTCTAATTAAAATTTTCCTAATACAAAATATCTATATAAAATAAATGAGATTAGAAAAATATCCACATTTAATGTTTTTATCACATGATGACAAAATTCTCATGTGCAATGCACATGTCATTTGTGCCACGTCTAGAACCAATAGATATTGTAGATCTTATTGCTCCAAGAATTCAACATCACAATAACGGATAAGAAAGGAGCCGAAATGTCGTTACAGATCATTTGTCAAGATTGGCGATAAAGACATCATTTGAAACCTCACCTATCAATGACTTTTTTTCCGATGAATTTTTATTCTTCGTTACTATAATACCTTGGTTTGACATTATAAATTTTCTTGTAACAAGAAATACCACCTCATTGAATTGCCCAAGATAAAAAGAAGTTTTTGACTGAGGTGAAAAATTTTTATTTGGCTGATCCATATCCATTCAAATATTGTCCTGACTAAATACTTAGAAGATGCATACCCGAGAATCAGGTAAGTAGTTTTATTAATTCTTGTCATTCTGAAGCACATGGGGGACACTTCTCATCAAGAAAAAAAGTTGCAAAAATCTTACGAAGTGGATTTTATTGGCCTACCTTATTTAAAGATGTACACGTATTTTGCAAAACTTGTGAAAATTGTTAAAAATTGGGATCCATTTCAAAACGAAACATGATGCTTTTGAATCCCATTCTTATTGTTGAAATTTTTGACTGTTGAGATATTGATTTTATGGGATATTTTTCCACCATCATTTGGGTTTGTTTACAATCTTGTAGTAATAGATTATGTCTCAAAATAGGGCAAGGCAATTCCATGTCAAAACAATGATCATGAAACAGTTATCAAATTCTTGAAAGAGAATATCTTATCTCGATCTGGAATACCTCGATCCATTATTAGTGACGGGGGTACACATTTTTGTAACAAACCATTTTAAACTTTAATGAAGAAATATGAAATCACCTATAAAGTTTCTATCCCTTTTTAACCACAAACAAGTGGACACATTGAATTAGCAAATAGGGAGATAAAACAAATTTTAGAAAAAACGGTCAACCCAAACTACAAAGATTTATCTTTAAGACTTAATGGTGTACTTTTGGCTTACTATACTGCTTTCAAAACATCACTGGGTATGTCTCCTTATAGAGTAGTTTATGAAAAACCTTTTCACTTGCCTGTGGAACTTAAGCATAAAGCTTACTGGGCCATTAAAACATTCAACACAAATTTGGATGATGCTTGTAAATTACATAAACTTCAATTGAGTGAACTTGAAGAAATCAGGAATGAGGCTTATGATAATTCTAAGATCTATAAAGAAAAAATGAAGGTTTTCCTTGACAAACGCATTGTTAGAAAATCTTTTGAACCTTAACAAAAAGTTCTTTTGTATGATTCAAGATTACATTTATTTTCTGGTAAACTTCAGTCTTGTTGGACTCGACCTTTCATTGTTAAATTTTTTTTTTCATGGAGCTATTGAAATTAAGAACCTAAAGAATGATAATGTTTTTAAAGTTAATGGACAATGGTTAATACCATTCTTTGAAAATTTGATCAAAATGAAAAGTCTATTACTTTAATCGATTCTTTTTAAGGATTTATTTTTCCCAGTCAAGTGACGGATATGGTACTCTTGGCTTTTAAAGTCGATTTTTTAGTTCCCTAAAAACTGTTGGTTATGTTGATTCATTTTCTTTTGTTTCCTTTTTTTTTCAAATGGATACCATTCGCTCAAATCTAAAACATGCTTTCCCTCTCTTCCTCAAAATGATTTGCTTAAAATTTGCAAAGCACTAGCAAAAAGACTAAGGTTGTTGATTTGCATAGGTATTCCTGTTGATTTAAGATGGTAAATTGAGGCCAAAGTCCGATTATCTTGTGAATCTCAAGATTTTTTTTGTTTCTCATAAGTAAGGTTTAGCAAAAAGCTCTTACACCAAAAAGTGAAGAGTGAAAAGATTACAAGTCTACTACGAATGTACAAGATGGACTTGTAACCAGCGTTGCCACTCTTTGGGATTTGTGTCTAATAATAGAGAGGATAAGCTTCAATTCATCAAGAATGGTCTAAGTAGGGAGTTTTTATCTTATTGACTCTAGATACATCTTTGTGGAATTGTGAAATGTGAAATCTGGAAACTATGGATCCAATTTAAAGAAGAGCATGCACAATACAGTCTTGGGAATCTAACACAAAACGACTCTGCTTGCTATTTTATAAGAAAACTGGATGGGAAACATATCCCCAACTTATAGAAGGTGTTTAAATCGTCTATACATAAACTAAAGGAAGATGTGAGCCACAGTCACAACTACCCAAATATATGCATTTGTACTGTCATTTTTTAATTTTTATGCCTTATTGCTGTCATTTTTGAATTTATGTCTTCATCTTTTGGTTGAATTATGCATGTGTGTAGAAATTTTTATATTTATTTCTGCCATTTTTGAATTTCCTTTTCTTATTTTCAAACTTTTTCAGCAAATAGTTGAGTTACCCATATAGGTGTTATCATTACAATATCTTGCTGCACTTCATAAATATGACATCTCTTGTTCTTCATTTTACGCACACATTTAGAGAGTTATCTAGACATGGAGGGAATCTCAGTTCATCAAATCCAAAAGATATGCGTATTCTATGGATCTTGACCAGGAAAAAGTAGAGAGTTTGTAGAAGCAACAAACTATCTTGGTAGACATTTAGTTGAGAGAAAGATTCATTTGGTTTATGGGGAAGGTAGCCTCTAGTTAATGGTTTATGTGTCAACAGATGCACTCTTAGGAGGCAGTAAAGTTTTAGATGTTATACCTAGAGCTTTAACTATAGAAAGCATCACTGGGAGAACAATTTGGGCAAGAGTTAAAGGTCTCATCTATGCATGAATGCATGGCATACATGCTTACCAATTCGGATACCTTTATTGCTTTACCAGGTGACTTTAGTACTTTCGAATAAATTTTTCAAATTGCCTCTTGGGCACAACTGAATCTCCATCAAAAACCCATGGAATTTTATCCCACATTCGGTGCGACAGATCCTTGTTTCTTCCACTACTTTTGATGAATTGCTTGAGAAATTAGAACCAGTTGATTATAAACATGATCCAACAACAACTCAAATTAATTGGTCAATAGGATAGAATAATAAGTACAAAATGGATCTGACGCTTCGTTTGTAATTATTCTTGTCTCTTGTTTTATTTTACATTTAATTAAGTGTCTTTTAGGTTGTTTCTTTTGAATAACTAAAGCTTCAGGTAATGTAACATTGAAGACAATGTTCCAAATTGGTTTGGGGGGAAACGACAGGAGACATAGTTGTGTTTTTCATGTACTTTTTCCATTTCCTTAAAAAAAAGAGTAGATAATTAGATTTAGAGTAGCTGTGTAAGGAGTTCATTTTCTCTTAAGACACATTCTAGGTTTATTAGATCAAGAATGACATAGTAAAGCATACAATTTTGAACTTTTGAAACATATTCTATTTGACTTGTTGTTTTGCCTTTATTTTGGACTTTTCAGATTCATTTTAGCTAACTTGTTATTATTTAGGAGATTATCACAGAGCACCCTCACCTTTTAGTGAAATTTCATAGAAAAACAACTTTTGCCCATTTGTATTAGCGTGTTACATCCCTTTTGTTAAGTTTTCCATTAAAAGCTTGTAAATAAGTTGAAAAGTGAGGGTTACAATCTTAATTTTCCAAGAGGGGTAGTAAACAATATAGAATGTAGAAGTCAAATGTTAAAAAAGTCTACTATCCCTTTTTTAAACTTTCTCTCGATTTCTTTGGTCTTCGCTTGTCGTTTTGCTTTCTTTGTTCATCTTTGTACCTCTTGACTCTTGCCCTAACTGTTCATTTTCATTCTACCTTCATCGTTCTATACTCAGTAAGTTGGTTGAAGCATCACGTGACCCCCACCTATAAGCTCTTTTTTCGGTTGTTTGCTCTTCGTTACTTGCATGAATAGCAAAAAATAATCACTATGTTTGCTTACATCTTAAATATTATTTTGAAGTTTTTATACTATTTATAAGATGAATTTGGTGTGTGAATGTTATTTGCAAAGATTGTTTGCTTACTGTGTCTTTATTTTTATAAAAATCGAAACCCTAGAAATACATGCATGCAGTTCATAGTATTATAATACCCTTCTTGTCACGCATGGCCACTATTTTCATGTGATACTAACCCTTGTTTTTGGGAACACCATTCTTTGTTAGTATCTACATGCTTAGCTCTAACTATAAAACAAATGGACTTGAGTCATCATTGTTCATTACAATCTAGAGGGAGTTCGCTCAAGTAGTGTTGTACGCAAACGGGTTAGGATTTTATCCCTGGCTTTGTTTGAGTGTGCCTTGTCACTTAAATGTTTATTTTATACAATTTCTTTGCTTTTTGCTTTTTTGTTATTTGCTTAGATTGCATGATATTACATTATCTGTGGACTATAATTTGCATATGAAATGTGAAATTGCATATGAAATGTGAAATTTGGGCTATTTATATTTGATAGCAAGTGGACTGTAAGTTATGTGATAGATCGACTGTATGAAATGTGGTGTAATTTTGCATGCATGTATCAACTAAGCTAACTGTGATAGAAACATGTTGTGGTATTATTTTCGTATTAAATTGCATGCATGTGTTAAATAAGTTGTATGAAATTTTTTAAATAGGTGGCATACAAGTGTTAAATAGGTTGTATGAAATGCGATGTAATTCATGTGTTAAATATATTGTGTGAATACGATGTAATTTGTTTACTAAGTTCGTCAATGTGTTTGTTTTTTCTTTTTCTAAATTTTGGCTCTCAATACCTGATGATGCATATGGCAGCATCATGGTTGACTTTTTTATAACTTTGAAATAGTGAGTTTCCGGTTGGGTTAGTAGACCTTGATAAAGTTAGTGTAATAGGGTTATTTCAAGCAGCTAATATGATATGCAATCTAGGAGTTGTTGATCATACGGATATAAATTTCATAGTTAATTTACCTTGTAATGGTGAGGAGTTTCTCATAGATACTAACAAACAATTTTTAGAAGTGTTGAAAATGTATGAAGTTAATGGTGTTTCCAACATAACCATTTTAGTAGAGGTAACTACTTTAGAAAGTGAGCCATTTGCTTGTGAGTTCCCTAAAAATGAAGTTATAATCAAACCTCAGCCTCTAGAGCCTGCTAATGTAGGTGTTAATGAACCGGGACTAGAGTTGCCCAATGTAGGGAAAAATGGTGAAAAAGAACCAGAACCTAAGATGAATTGGGACAAAAATATAGACACTAAAGCATAAACTGAATTGCTTGAACCTAACATTGAACATAGACCAGAAACAAAGTTGCCTAAGGTGGAAAATAAGCTGCCTAATCCCGAAAATATAGATGGTGATGATGAGTCAATAGCATTTTTAATGGACCATAGTGAGTATGACATCAAGAGTGATTTAGATGCAAAAGACAGACGATGTGGACTTTGAACATAATGATAGTTGGCTAGGTCGTGGGGTTTGTGGCATAGATAGCCAAGGAGATTCAGAAGATGATGACAACTCTCATTATCAGAGTGATAGTGAGAAATTTGAGAAACTCATAAGTAGTTCAGATGATGAAGTGGGCAGTGCTAGAATGGCTAAGGCCCACATATATAACAGGGTGAAGGGAAGTGCTTAATTTAATATTGCAATTTATTAATTGGTTATTCCTATGAAATTTCGTGTTTGAATTATTTTAACATAGAATTATAGTTTAATTGTATTGGATGAGTCATCAAGTTGGATCATCCATTCATCAAAATCCGCGTTTTGAGTTCCTTGTTGATAGGGAGCACGTCATTGAGTTTATTTGAATTAATTAGTTGTTCAAACTTAATTAATTTAATGTAATATATATCCGTCCTTAAGCTGTTAATGGGAAATGTCTGATATAGTCTGAACTCAATCACTTAACCATGATTCTATTTATCATTACGGGCTATGCTTATGCTTGCATGATGGAAGTCGAATTAAGAGATATGCCTCATAATATAAAGATTTCTCAAAAAGTAGATTCCTAGGATATTCCGCTAATTACTTCTCTGCATGTTCTAAGTTCGATTTTATTCATAATTTAAGTCCATTTGAAGCAACTAACAAGGCAACACATGTGATTAAGATGTCCCTTGTACATTTTTGAAACAATATTTTGTAAAATACTACTACTACTACTAATACTAATAATAACAATAAGAGATTCGTTTAAGTCAATCTCCGAGAAAGAAGGAACTCAAGATTATCCTATTACATGTTCAAAAGCTGTGATAATAAGTTATTGGCTTGGCTGATATATACAAAAGATTATATTTTGGCATTTTTAAACCGACACCAATGACACTTTCAAATATAGTCTATTTTACAGTTGGTCAACCTGACAAATATGTACGCTATTACACTTGACGGTTTTTGGCCGCCAAATATGGTTAATTAAAAAAATTAAAAAAAATATTTGCCAGCTTCTAGCAGGCAAATATGATTTTGAAGAAATTTTAAAAAAATATATAGTCTGAAATATTGGTACAAATATAAGTAATGGATACCGCATAAATCTGAGAAAGAAGAAAACAATATAAGTAAACAGATAGAAGTACAAATATATTGCTAATTTAGGCTCACAACCTATATGTAAGAAAAACTTAATATGACTATCAATAACTATTGACACTACACCACAGTCACCGGTCAATACTTAAGGTATAGTTTTTCATCCGCTGGAAGATAGATCGACTGGTCAAGACAGCACCAATGATAACACTAAGACCAGGTTCAGTAAGGACAATGTCAAAAGCACTACGAGCTGCATCAGTTGCATCAGCAACAACTATCCCAATATCAGCCTTCTTAAGAGCAGGAGCATCAATCACTCCATCACCAGTCATCCCACAGATATGTTTCCTAGCTTGTAAACGTTTTACAATCTCATATTTATGTTCTGCACCAATAAACATATATATTAAGTCAATCAATTTCAGGCCAACTAAGAGCTAGGTCTGGAAACTTAACCGTAACAAGAAAACTTTGACATCAAGTGAACGTCAAATGCAAACAATTAGTACAAAAATAATAAAGAAAAGTAAAAAGTTGAAGTAAAAGTAAAGAAAAAAGTACCAGGGAAGACACCAGCAAAGCCATCAGCTTTTTCTATTAGTTCATCAATTGGTAAAGCAACAATAGACTTATCCTTGTCCTGTCCTGGTAAAGCAGATGAAGGATACATATTGGTTCCCATTCCCAAACGACGTCCAGTTTCCTTTCCTATAGCCAGTTGATCTCCTAAAAGACTCACAAGGTTAAGCAACACAAACATACCACCACTTAAAACTCCGAGTAAGGATCTGCCCGATTTTTATTTGCACATATAGCACAAATCGCCCCAATACCACGTCTTTTTTTTGCTATGACTTCGTCATAATATTCTGCAATAGGATAGTTAAACTTTGCAAATCGATGAGGGTGAAATTTGAGAATGTGATTAAATATTATGGATCCAACTATCAAAGTGGCTAGGACAAAATGGTAGCTCATAGATTCCACAAGTTACCTAGTTTTCCAAAATTAATTTGAACAAACACTGAACTCCAAGAAGATCAACATGAAAAGAATAAAGCCATTATTACAGTCTTCAGCATGTTTAATTCAAAGAATAGATTCATCATTTTGCAAAGCAACATAAGCATGAAGAGTTAAAGAGTTCTACTTATTCTAAGGCATGTCAAACAACACTTATGGACTTGGATTTTTGTAAACTTAGCAAAACATGCACTATGTTATTATCATCATTTTATTTCACTAGGTAGTAACACAGTAGCCATTCAATCATACAATAGAACTCACTGGTAATCATCTTAACATTTACTCCAAGATTCAAAGCCCTCTTTGTGGTCTCCGCACTATCATGCCTAGGTGGATCAAAGATAGACATTAGAACAATAAATTGCCATGCGCCTTCAAGACTTTCTTTTCTTCCTTCTGGAACTTCCTGCATTCATGGATGAAATAGAACTTAGTAACAATAATATAAAAATTGAAGAGTAATAACTAAACATTACATGTTAATCAAGGTTAGAAATGAAAGAGAATTGAATCACCTGATAGGCCATAGCAAAAGATCGTAGGCCTCGCTCTGCAAACTTATCTATCACAGCATGAACTCTTCGCTCAATGTCTGATTTGTTGTGTGCAAGACTTAGAATCTAATAATCATTTATTGTAGCCAGGTGATGCGTTCGAAACTAGCAAGTATACTAGTCGCACAAGTAATAAAGTGATGAGTGAGATATCGTTCCCACGAGGATTGATTCTAATTAAATTTGTTATTTTCCAGCAACCAATAAACTAAATATGGGGGGTTTTGTTGAATGATTAATTAAACTGAATACGAAGGCCAATAAAGAATAACACAACACAATATTAAATGAATTGAAAATTCAATGAGAGACACTTGGTTAAGGGTTCTTTCTCTGCCACAAAATATGAATTTGTGAATTAACATAGAATTGTAATCCAATTACAGTATTGAAGTTATCAACCGTAGATAACAACAAGCTCTGTTACCCCAATCTTTCCTTACTTTGTTGTTAAATAAAACAAGCTCTTTATTTAACCTATATCCATTAAACAACCTTGAACAAGCTCTCTAAATTTAATTCAATGGAAGCATTACGATAAGAAAGATAGGTTGATCCAAGCAATAATCACACAGGTTCGGATTATTTAACCTAGTTTGTATTTTCCAATTGCAATCTCTGATCACAATTTTGCTACTAATGATTGGAAATTCATGATAATTACGGATCAAGATTTCTAATCTAGCAATAGACAACAACAGATTATATTCAGTTGGGCATTCCAAATACAATCAGTAAGCAATCATAAGCATTAGATATGGGAAAATACAAGCAACTTCAATTAGAGAATTGGATAACAATTTCTTACAAAATCAACTCACAAAATCCATATCAAGGGCTTTGAAATCAACCTCAACCAATTCAGATTTAGTTACACATATTCAATCAGAATAACAAATACAATACAGAGAAATTCTAGAATTGAAAGGGAAAGAAAGAACTTAGCAAATTCTTTGAAAATCTTCTTTGTAGATGAATCTTCTTGGAATTGTAGTTCCTCCTCTTTCAAAATCTTCTTTCTCCTTCAAGAACTCCAAGGGATCAGAGAAATCCAGAAATGCAACCTCCTCCCACGTTTTCCCCTCTTCAAGTTATGAAAATAAAACCCTAAAATGTGTTTAAATACTCTGCTACAGTAACTTGCTACACTGCCCCGTATTTAATAACATGCTACAGTGATATATGGAATTACAATATACACTTCTCATACCATTTTTATCACAACTTTCGGTACACTACATAAATTCGTGAACCGTAAATTTCTCCAGAAAATAGACTTCGAGAGCTTTTCAATGGTATATAGCATGTTATCTGGTTAATTGTATATCGATACAATCAACTCCAAGAAATTGGTTGACTAGCAGAGGTGAAAATGAAGGTTTTACTCCAATTTTGTGTAAGTTCCTCCAAAACTCCTACAAATATCAAAAACCACACAAAAACATAAAAATACCAAGGAATATAGCAAAGAAACATGGACGAATTGATATGAAAATGATATATAAATAGACACGTATCCAATTCCCCCACACTTAGACTTTGCTAGTCCTCGAGCAACTACGACAATATGAAATAAAACTAAACCGAAATAGAATCAACAAAAAATTAAAACACACAAATACTTCATCTTGTAAATAGGCCTCAAAGATTGTACTTAATTATAACCCAAGGAAAACTTCAAATAATGCACTTGATCAAGAATTTTATCTTAAAGATTAGTTTCGCTTCATTTCAATTCCTCAAGTGTGTGTGTGTAGAGCCATTCTCACCTAATCACTTGTAACCCTGATGAGTTTATGCATAAAAATGAATCATATTTAATATTGAAGATGTGTGTATAAATGAACTCCATAGGCTTGCTTTTCAAGTCACTCTCCACAAATGTAGACATGCACAACACCAAGGATCAAGTAGGACTTTATTAAGCTTGTAACGTTTGGCTTTGGTGAAGGTATGATAAAGGATAATAATTAGGCTCAAATCACCCACAAACACATAAAATCATTCAATATTATGTGGAGCTCAAGCCCATGACATAAAAAATTCATTCTTATTCATCAAATGACTCTCCCAAACTTATTCAAAACACTCGAACTCTCTTTCTTTTTTTCTTTTTTTTCTTTTTTCTTTTTTTTTTTGTAGAAAGCAAAAGAAACTACACCCCCCCACTTTGTTGTTTCATTCTTTTTAAGAACGCCCAAGGGTATAGAACTCTTCTTTTTTCTTTTTTTTTTTTAAACTGCAATTCCACTCCCCCACACTTAAACAATACATTGTCCTCGATGTTTAAGTACGTGGAAGATAAGTACAGATTTTTTTCTCTTTTTTTTCTTTTTTTTACAAACATAATAAAATTCACTTGCATTGCTCATGGCATAATCCAACCTCCTCTAACTTCCCAAAACCAGAACATAGCTCCAAATGTAATTGCGAATGATTTACATGCTCATAGGTAAGGGATAAACTGTTTGGAACAAATTCAATTGAGATTAGGAAATATTTTAGTGAGTTAACAAAGAAAAAGGTTTACAGAGGCTCAAAGGGGTAACTAGGGATCAATTTTAGTCAAGGTTGGCTCTTAAGGCTCGAACGGTCCAAAGATGGCCTAAATTATTTCCCTAATGTTGCACAGTCTAGGATTTCGCCTCGAGTGACCATCAAACAAGTTCTAGATTCATTGAAATCTGAAAAAACATTTAAATTACATAAACTTTCTCTAAGTGAACAAATAACTCAGTGATAATAGCTCAGTGCTCAATGTTGCGCAAGGAATCAAAAGCAAAGCGAAAACCAATAAACATTTCAAGCACACCGATCCATGCATCATTTATCATTTTTCAAGAGTTATTCTTAATTCAATCAATATCTTATCATTGACCCACAAAATGCAAGAAAAGAGGTACGTGGCGTTGTTACACCTGAGTCAAGATTGTATATTTCAACAATCCTTAGGACCGTAGCCCGCAGACTTAAGGTTTCCAGCCCATATACCTTTATTATGAAAGAACAAAACAAGAAACAAGACACTTCAAACAACATGAAATAAACAAACTACAGATTTATTGAGAGAGAATGCGTTTCAAGAGTTAAGAAAACCCTATATTCTGCCATTCTCAGGTTTTTCCACAATTGTTTTTTTGAATCGAAACTGATAAAGATAAAAACACATAACAACTCTAAATTACGCAAAACTAAACTCACTCATAAATAACAAAGTTCAACAAGTCAGCAAACAAAAACAAGTTAGTTAGAATGGGTCTAAAAGTTTAGAAGTTAGCCTCTTTATTCAGCCATTATGGATTGAAGAGATCCAGAATGCGTTTCAAGAGAACTTGAACTTTTTAAGCCACCACTCTAAAAACCGAGATTAGAAAATATTACCTGGGACGAAAGAAATAACCTGAAAAACTCAAAAGAAACGACATGAAAAATCTCAAATAAACACACTAAAAAGAAAGCAAACAAAAACGAAGCAACCCAGCAAATAGCGATTACAGATGGAGGGTTAAATCCAGTTGACGCCTTTTGTTGCCTTCTCCAAACCAATTTATCCGAGCCATTGTTGGATCTGGTGAATAGACGAATTCTTGTAGTTTGTCAATTAACTCTCCTGCAGTTGAAGCTGTAACCAGCATTTGCCTTGCTGACGTTGAGATGAAATTTTTGTCTACAGCTTGATCAAGAAAGGACAACAAACCATCAAAAAAATTATTAACATTTAACAAACCACTGGGTTTCCGATGGATGTTTAGCTGTGCCCAAGAGGTGATTTGAAATATCTCCTCTAATGTACCATAACCACCCGGTAAAGCTATAAATGCATCGGACTTAACAGCCATATGTGCAATACGCTCATGCATACTAGAGACCTGTAACTCTTCCCCGATTGTGTTGTCTACGATATCTCGTACAGCTAATGGTTTAGGGATAATGCCGAGAACTTTACTTCCTCCCAAGGATGCAGCTGTCGACACACACCCCATTAACCCAAGACTACCCCCTCCATAAATCAAATTAATACCCTTCGCAGCTAATGTCCTACCAAGATCAAGAGCTGCTGTGGTAAACTCTCCATCTTTACCAAATTGCGATCCGCAAAATAAGCATATATTGCTGAATCGCCGAATTGGTGTTTTCTCCATTTCTACAAGTGCTCTAATCTTGTGTAAGACACGTTAGATATTATGCTTTTCAATTGCAAGACATGTTATGAAATGACATATGAAAATATGCAGAATGTATATATACACCCATAAAACTCTCAAATTTTGACACCTGGGGACATACTTTCGGTGGGGGTTGCTCGATGCAGCTTTATCGCCCCAAGATTTGAAAAAATGAGATATGCTTTCGGCGAGGTTTGACAAAACCTACACACTTGTCTCCCACGTGAAGCATGAAAAATGGAGATACACTTTCGGTGTAGGTTGACAAAACCTCCACACTTGTCTCCCACGTGTACTTATGCCATAGGGTAGTCATATGGTTTGTCAAAAAAAAAACTTGAAATTAAAACAAACAAAATCAACAAACAACAACAACACAAAAACAACATTGATAATCAGATCAAACGAAACAAGACAAAAATTCTACAACAACAACACACATTCAAATATACAAGTAGTTGTGATTGTGGCTCACATCGTCCTCTGGGTTTACGTCCAGTAACGGCTGAAACGCCTTCTATGAGTCGGGGATTTGCTTCCCATCCAGTTTTCTTATAAACTGGCAAACAGGGTCGTTTTTAGTCAGATTCCCTAGACTATAACACTGCAATTCATCACGAAATTGTCTCCATAGATTAAGCAATTCACGCTGAACAAGTCCACAAGAATGTGACTCGAGAGTTAACAAAACATCATCCAGCGACTCATTACTCAAACCATTCTTAATAAATAAAAGTTTATCTTCTCTATTCCTGGACGCAAAACCTAATGAACGACAAGTCTAGTTACAATTCCATCTAGCACATTTATAACATACTTGTAACCTTTTCGCTCTTTGCCTCTTGGCGTAGTAGCTCTTTCCTAGACCAGGCATGTATTTTGCGAGATTAATGTCCGGCTCACCGGAAAATCTCACCTTGGCTTCGATAAGCCATCGGATATCAGCAGGCACATTTAGGAGCATCAATGCCCAAAGTCTAGTCATCCGTATTTTATAAATTTTAAACACAGCATTTTGAGGAAGTGAAGGGAAATATTTACGAAGGTTCGATAAAAAGATATCAGCATCCATTGAAGATAAGAAAAGGAGAGATATTACCGATAATGCGATTGAGTTTGTTCTTCTCCCAGATATGCACGTTTCAAACCTTCGAACAATGGCTTCAACTCCCGTTTGAATGTTTCCTCAAGCTGTTGCACAACTGAACTCGAAGCACGGAATAATCAAATTAAACACAAGAAAAGAAAAGAAAATAGAGACACATAAAAGAAATAAAAACACAAGAGAAAATGAAAGTCAAAAACAAACAACAAAGCAAATAAGACAAATGGCAAAGAGAGATAAAACCTGATCAATTATAATAGCCCATGAGAGGAATCTCCTCGAAACACAAAAATTGATCAATACTACCTTCTTTTCTTTGTCTCTTTTTATTTATGTTTCAAAAACATTGGGTTGCCTCCCAATAAGCGCTTGGTTTAACGTCCTCAGCCTGACGTTACTTGCCATCACCCATCAAGATAAGCTGGCTCGTAGAGAGGTACCTCCTCGATATCCTGCATCACTGAATTCTCATAGTAAGGCTTCAACCTGTGCCCATTCACCTTGAATACTTTATCCGTTTTTAAGCTCTTGATTTCCACTGCACCATGGGGAAAAACATTAGTAATAACAAAGGTCCAACCCATCGAGATCGTAATTTACCTGGAAATAACTTGAGGCGAGAATGAAATAAAAGAACTTTCTGTCCCACTTCAAAATTTTTCCTGGAGATCATTTTATCATGAAATGCCTTAGTTCTCTCCTTGTAAATTCTGGAATTCTCATAGGCATCATTTCTAAGTTCTTCCAATTCTTGCAGTTAAAGCTTCCTTTGTTCTCCAGCAGCATCCATCTCCATGTTACAAAGCTTTGCTGCCCACCATGCTTTGTGTTCGAGCTCTACTGGAAGGTGACATGGCTTACCATAGACTAACCTATATGGAGACATACCAATAGGTGTCTTGTAAGCAGTTCGGTATGCCCAAAGTGCATCATTCAATTGTAGGCTCCAATCTTTTCGGTTCGGATTCATTGTCTTCTCGAGATGGACTTGCCTTCTCGGATTTGACAACTTCAACTTGACCACTAGTTTGTGGATGATATGCAGTAGACACCTTGTGATTGATGTTGTATTTCTTGAGCAAGGCTTCAAATGATCTGTTGCAGAAGTGTGTCCCTCTATCGCTTATCATGGCTCTTGGTGTTCCAAATCTCGCACAAATGTTAGATTTCACAAAATCTACAACAACTTTAGAATCATTAGTTCTCGTAGCTTTTGCTTCCACCCATTTAGAAACATAATCCACAGCAATTATAATGTAAACATTACCAAAAGATGAAGGAAAAGGACCCATGAAATCAATACCCCACACATCAAAAATCTCGACAATAAGTATAGGGGTTTGTGGCCTTTGATTTTTGGCACTTAAATTACCTGTCCTTTGCAACGAATCACAAGCTTTGCAAAATAGATATGCATCTTTGAACAATGATGGCCAGTAGAATCCACAATCAAGAACTTTCAGGGCTGTTCTTTTTGGTCCGAAGTGACCGCCACATGCATAAGAAATGACAGAAGGTCAAAATTGAATTAAATTCGTATTCAGAAACACACCTTCTTATCACTTGATCAGAACAATGCTTCCATAAGTATGGATCATCCCATATGTAATATTTGGCAATGTTTTTGATCTTGTCTCTTTGATCTCGAGTCAAGTCATGTGGTAGCTTCTTGGTAACTAAGTAATTAACAATATCTGCATACCAAGGGGCTGCTACATGTAGAGACAGCAATTGTTCATCCGGAAAACTTTCTTGTAATGGCAGTACATCCTCGTCATTGACAATGCGACTGAGATGGTCTGCAACTAAGTTTTCACTTCCCTTCTTATCTTTGATCTCCAAGTCAAATTCCTGTAAAAGGAGAATCCACCTGATAAGCCTTGGTTTTGCATCTTTCTTTGTGAGCAAGTACCTCAAAGCTGCATGATCAGAATAAACGGTTACTTTAGTACCAATCAAATAAGATCGAAACTTTTCTAAAGCAAAAATAACCGCTAGCAGCTCTTTCTCAGTGGTAGAATAATTAATTTGAGCATCATTTAAAGTCCGAGATGCATAGTAAATGGCATGTGGAATTTTGCCAATTCGTTGATCCAAAACGGCACCCACAGCGTAGTCACTTGCATCGCACATGATCTCGAATGGATAATTCCAATTCGGAGATTGGATTACTGGAGCCGAAGTCAAGAGTTCCTTCAGTTTCTCAAATGCCTCTTTGCATTTCTCATCAAATTCAAAGGCCACGTCATTCTGTAATAATCTGAATAGGGGCAATGCTATCTTCGAGAAATCTTTGATGAATCTACGATAAAAACCTGCATGACCAAGAAACTAACGAATATCCCGCACACTTGTGGGAGGTGGTAAGGAACATATAAGATCTATCTTGGATTTATCAACCTCTATACCCTTAGCAGAAATAACATGTCCTAAAACTATACCCTGATCTACCATAAAATGACATTTTTCCCAATTTAGAACAAGGTTAGTTTCCATACATCTTTGAAGTATAAGTGTAAGGTTATCAAGGCATTTATCAAAAGAATCACCAAAAACACTAAAGTCATCCATAAATACCTTAATGATGTTCTCAACATAATCAGAGAAAATACTTACCATACACCTTTGGAAAGTGGCAGGGGCATTGCAAAGACCGAACGGCATGCGTCGATACTCAAATGTACCAAATGGGCATGTAAATGTAGTTTTCTCTTGATCTTCAGGGGCAATGACAATCTGATTATATCCTGAATAGCCATCAAGAAAACAATAATGAGAATGACCTGCTAATCTCTCCAACATTTGATCAATGAATGGCAAAGGAAAGTGATCCTTGCGAGTTACAGAATTGAGCTTTCGATAATCAATACAAACTCGCCACCCAGTTTGGATACGAGTGGAAACTAGCTCATTATTGTCATTTTTAACCACCGTAACACCAGATTTCTTTGGAACGACTTGGACTGGCCTCACCCACTTGCTATCCGAAATTGGATAAATCACACCCACATCTAACAATTTCAGGATTTCTTTCTTGACAATTTCCATCATTGGAGGATTCAACCTCCGCTGTGCTTCTCGAGTGGGCTTGGATCCTTCTTCTAATAAGATACGGTGCATGCATATGGCGGGGCTAATACCTTTGATGTCAGTGATTGTCCACCCAATGGCTGTTTTGTGATCTCGAAGCACTCGGATGAGTTACTCTTCTTGTAATGGTGTAAGGCCCTTGGCTATTATGACTGGCAAAGTATTCTTCTCACCCAAGAATACATGCTTCAAATGATCTAGAAGAGGCTTAAGCTCCAAGGCAGGTGCTTTCATCACGGAAGGTAGAAGTTTCTCATTAGATAAAGGCAATTCTATGTACGAAACATCATACCTGTTTGTGGTAATAGCTATAGTCTCATCCAAGCTTGCCACAGCTTCCTCCACTTCTTTAGACACTTGTATCAACTTCCTCGATTCTCTGGAATTTTCTGCCCCAATGTGCTCACTATGGCTACTTCCAATGTATCCTTGCGAGTTAACTCAAAAAGTTGTTGTGCCAAAGAATCAATAACATCAACTGCAAAAACAGAATGCAAGTCACTAGGGTACCTCATTACCTCAAAAATATTGAAACGAATCACCTCGCCATCAAACTCCATGGTGAGAGTGCCATCATGAACATCAATCTTCGTTCGGGCAGTTTTTAAGAATGGCCTCCCCTAAAGAATCGGTGTTGGATTGGGAGACGTCTCATCCTCCATTTCCAAACCATAAAAGTCTGCTGGAAAAACCAATTGATTCACCTGCACAAGCACATCTTCCACAACTCCCTTGGGCTATGCATTAGAACGATCAGCAAGTTGAATTACAATACCAGTTTCCGCAAGGGGTCCAAGATTCAAGGAAGCATAAATAGAATAGGCATGACATTAATTGATGCTCCTAAATCTAACATAGCTCTTTCAAAATTGGTATTGCCAATGGTGCATGGAATGGTGAACGTACCTGGATCTTTGCATTTCGGAGGAATTTTTCTTTGTAATACAGCTGAAACATTTTCCCCCACACT